>RYFJ01004463.1:0-21631 GCA_003991445.1 Oryza meyeriana var. granulata | reverse complement strand
ATTCAATTGTTGTATTATGCAGACTTCTTCAAAATTTTAAGTGGCAATATTTTAACTCTCCAAAATAAACCCTAATCGGCAAAAACGCAACATTAGCCAAAGTGCATCAAGTTGAACGAAACATATGTGGAAATAATTTATTCAAATACTAGCTTATTTATCATGAATTAATATAATTTTTCGCGAATTTATTTCCAATTAGTTTAGACCTCTCAAAATTCAAAAAAGTTTCAGGCTTTGGGGTCGCTTTCCCCTTGAGCTAGGTATTTGTATAGTCTACGGAATTTCTAAAGATGTTTGGTTGCACATAAATCCATGGAAAAATTCCTGTAATATCTCACCTAATTAATCCACTGTAATTTTACATAATTTTATCACTTCAAAAATGCTTCAATGAATCGCTCGAAACCAGCAAACTAGGAAGCTAGCTGAAATAAATTGGTTTGCTTCTAATTCACCAAATATAAAAATGAAGATTAATTTAGGTAGTGCAATTCTAGCCAGCAGGTGTGTCAAAAAGCCCCTACCACCAGTAATTTTAGCTCATTTTATTTACCGCAAAGAATCACAATAAAATAATAGGAGCAAGCCTAGGGACATAATCACACTGCAGAAACAACTGGATCAGTATGCCTACTTTGCTTTTTTCACCAAGATGAACCAGACACTTCTAACCCTGAATTTGGTCAGCACGTTAAACACATCTTTTATCTACCTCCATAATTTTTCCATGAATTTTATCCCTTGGTAACTCTGCTGAGATCACAGATGCAATACAGCTATCTAGTACACTTTTCCAGACTTAGTCTCTAGAGTTTTCTCCCTCCTCTCAAGTCAGTCACTGACGCAGTGGACCCACAGGCCCTGGCCCACTTGTCAGCCTTAACCACGCATGGAAGTGTGTTTCGACCAAGATTGCTACCCACACCCTCTCTCTCCATGGTTTTCACCGCTACAAGGGCCCACAAGTCATAGACTAAATCTAGCCAATATGTGTAGAAAGTGTTGTCTTACATGTGGGACCAACCCTGGACCACTGGTTGTGGAATGGAGCAGCTCAGCACTTTGCATGAGCCAACGTGTCAGCACCTGTTCTTTTCTTCTCGCTCACAGCACACAGAGACACAGCGTTAGCACACCTCGGGCAAACCTCGACATTTTCACCTCAAAACACGCCAAGCCGAGTCTCCTCTCCACCTCTTCACATTCCCACCGAGAAACCGACGGAGAACCCTCAAGGATCACCGCTGGCAGCCCATCTTCTTCCTCTGCCGAAAGGTGTTCGGTTTGAGCCCGAGTTTGATTCCGGTGAAGCTCCATCCTTTCTAAAAGCCTCGGGAACGTCATCTAAACCTTCTGATCGTTCCATTTTTATACTTGGTTGCCCTAGGATCGCTGGCCGAAGTTGCCGTGGCGCCACCGTGCTCTGTCTCTGCCCTATAGCACCGCTGCTATGACTCCGTCGCCGTTCCGACCGATCCAGTACGTCGCCGGCCGAGCCCTTGCGCCAACATCGTCGCCTTGGCTCCAGAAGACTGCCAACCGAAGGAATCGAGCTGCGGTACCCCGAAGCTTGAGATCCATCATCATCTTCCCCGGCGCCGATCTGAGCCACTGCCGTCGATTCCTCGCTCCCCGGTGAGCCTCTTTCCGATTCCTCACTCTGGAAGAACCCTAGGGTCCTAGAAACCTCATTATTTCCTTGGGTTGCTAGCTCCTGGGACCGAGTCGAGCCAACGCCATCGTCCAGAAGATTTCCGCCACCGCCGAGCCATTTTCTCTGTTGCCGCTGATGTCCAAGCATGGTCAGCCTCAGCAAGACCTTCGGTGAGCCGCCTGGTACCAAGTGGACGCCTATGCATGTGTTAGTTTGCTTTGAATCGAGCCGTAGCTCTATCGGCCTCACCAACCCAAATATAGTCGCCGCTTATCCTCGTCGCCGACAAGATACAGTTCACCGCCGACCACCGCACTTGCACCGATGTTTTCGCCTAGTCTTTTCCCTCTCCTTCCTTCTTTTGGCCACACTGGTCATCCGAGCCACCGTTCGTCGGCCGGCGCCGGCGGAACAGAAAGCCGGCGCGGCAAGCCAGTCCTCGGCCTCCTCTGCTCTATTGCCGCAGATAGATGGGCCGGGCTGGAAGGGAATAGGAAAACGAAGAAGAATTAGAAAAAAAAAGTAATTAAGGGAATTATTTTCCAACAGAAAAAAAAAAATAGTTAAACTTTTTGTAAATCCATAACTTTTTTGCCATTTTAAAAAAAAAAACTTCCTTTCTGAAGTGAAACCAATTTTGTTAGTATGTAAATTTATGAACTTTTTAATAATGTAAATAAAATAGGAACCACTCCTGTACAATAAAATTATCTATAAAATAATATGAAGCAAAGTATTTTTTTGTGCCTAGGAACTTTGAAATATTTCTAATAAATCCATTATAACTCCTTTTGAGGTGAACCGAATTTCTATGGATTCATAAAAATGTTCTCTTTATTTTTGTAAAATAAAAAAAAAGTGAGAACTTCTGTGTAGGAGTTTTCTTCTAAAAATGGAAATATTCTGCTTTTATATACCACTTTATAAACTAGAAGTTTTATAAAAATTTCTAGAAAAATTTCATCCTAATTGCTAAAATGTGAAACCACTTTTATTTTTAACTCAGAAAATTGCAAAAAAAACCTTACTGTGGATAATTTGTATTTGACAAATCTACCTTCCCAAACAGGCCTAAGTAATTTCTAATCCTTCTTTTTGATAAACTTATAAAAATTCACAACTAAATCATTTTTAAATCAAATTTCAGTGAACCAAATTTTTGCTTAGAACCAGTAGGTTATGCTCTTTTTATATAAAATACCTGCCTTCTTGAAATCTTAATAGAAAATTCAGTTAAATATAATAACTTAAGGTTACAATATAAATAATTACAAAAACTGCCATTTTCAGCCTTTTCATCTTGTTATTTTTGTAACTCATAAACCGTAAAAGATTTTGAAATGATTCTTTCACTAAAATTCACTTTAGAATGTGGTCTACCTACTGTATTTATCTCAGCATTTATTGATCATTTTTGCATAAGCATATTTAAGTGATTCTTATTTGCATATTCGCTTTTATTGGTAGATTTAAACAATTCGGAGTACGTGGAGCAAGAACCTGAAGTTGAGTGTGAACCATCGCTGCAGCAAGGCAAGCATCTAAGCATATTGAATCCATATTTCCAATAAATTGACTTGTTTGTGAAAGCAATATCTATATGCATGTTACGGTCTATTTAAAATGGGAAAAACGGGTAGAGTCAAGATTTTTACCCAATTGTAAGCATTTCCATTCCTTGGTTGTTGATTCCATGTTATACCTTGTCACCCCTGGTTAAGGACTTTGGGATGCTTTTATTTTATCGAATGCTTAGCCATGCTTATTTCTAGACCTAGAAAAATCCGATAGATGGAGCTATCGGTCCAAAACTAGTTTAATCCGAATGGATGGGTTAAAATCTGAAAAGAATAACTTCTGATTTATAATTAAGAATATGTTTGACTTGGACGGATGATAGGGCGATGCCAAGATGGTGTTTCCTCGATGCACGTAGCTCCGTCTGGGTCGTTAAGGACCGAACATGTTGACGTCTATTCAAGCACCCTACGTACTTCCACACACCGGGAATGGGACGGCTTAACTAAGTAGCACGGGAGGCTGTGGCCATCTACGCCCGTCCGTCAGTCGTGAGGACGGAGAGTCCTTGGAGGGCCTCGTGCTTGCCTGGTTTTGACAGGAGGTGTCTCCTGCGACGGTGAGCCCGCCTTAGTTACCACGCACGCACGTGACTAAGTCGTCGGGGGCCCAGACGTGGTTTAGGTGGTTGGGGCTAAGCGTGCAAAATGTTCTGTTGTGACCTCTAGTCTGCACTCAATGTGTAGAGTGTGGGTACAGACGGGTACGGATCAAACTAGAGTGTAGCCATTTGGCTTCTATCACATCGTGTGGGTAAAGATGTACACCTCTGATCAGAGTAAGAACTATTCGAATAGCCGTGTTCACGGTTACGGACAACCGCTTGATGTGTTCCTCACTCATGTTAGCATCCAACTTGGGATATGTGGTTATGGGATTATGTTGTTATACCATGACTTAGGGTAGTCATGGATGGATGGATTTGTATAAGAGACTTTGATGTTAAATATGACTTGGTTTAGTCATGAAAAATGGTATGCTTGTGTAGCATAATTATTCTGGGCAATGGTGGCCCATTGTGATGTTAGAGCATGGGATTGTGCTCATTTTACTTCCATTTTAGAACTACAAGATTGCTGTCCTAAATTATCAGATTGAGCTATTTCGCAAATGCTTATGTTTTAAATGTATTACTTGCTTAATAAAATCAGTTTTATGCAAAATCAGATCAACCTAGCCATACTCCTTGATGTAGAGACTAGCATTACTCCTTTGTTCTATTATTATTGTATAAGTCTAGCTGAGTACTTGTTGTACTAACGCTGTATATCTTTCAGGTGAGGATATCGACGACACTGATGTGGTCTACTATTATCCCGCCGAGGGTGGCGAGGATAATGTGCAGTTGGAGTTAAGCTCTATCCCCAGTCGGTTGCCCTGTGGTTTGGTTATGGAACCACTGGTTTTATCTTTTATGTTTATATTTTCCGCTGCTATCTTTTGTGTCACTTTGTGTGGGTGCCATGGGCCCCGGGTACCTCATGACAAGCATATGGGCCACTCGGACAGAGGATGGGCCTAGCCTTGTAATTAGAGATATAGCTGGATTCGGCAGACTTCGCCTTGTATAGAAAGGAATATACAGTCCTAGTCGGGTGCGTTATATCTCTAAGGGGAGATCTCCTAGTCGTAATCCGATGGGGACTCCTACCTTGTAACCTTGTCCCCCAGTATATAAGGGGAGGCAGGGCGCCCCATGAGGGCAGGTGCACACAAGTTCATCAGAACTACCACCGTATATCCTCAAAGGAATACATACAAACTGGACGTAGGGTATTACCTCACATTGAGGGCCTGAACCAGTATAAAATCCCTCTGTGTTCCTTTGCAACCCACCGAGTTTACATCCGCTGAGTAGCCCCATATATTTATTGCCGGTGTAAAACATCGACAGTTGGCGCGCCAGGTAGGGGTACCGGCGCGATCTACATCTACAAGCTCGATGGATCCAGCAACCGAAGTCAACGGCGGCAAACTCTTCCCCGGAGATACAATCGCATTCAGAAGCCTTGACTTCGTCGCCGACCAGATCGGCAATGTCACCTTGGCCGACTCGGACTCGATCCGATCTCCCAGGGAACCAGCCGACTCCGCGCCAGTCGGCCTACACGATGCTGCAGCAATCTTTCACGACATGTTGCGGCAACATCCAATACACCCGAGTCCAGGGACAACTCTTTCTTTCGGTGTTCGACTCGGACTCGGTTTTGAGCCGGCCGAGGTCGGGCCAAAAAAGGAAGAGATCGTCAATTTCCCGTTCGGACTCGGCGACGCCGCCGATATCTACGATCTACATCTGACGCGGCAAACCCGATCCTCTGGAGTTCGACTCGGAAACGGCCCCGAGCCGCTCGAGATCGGATCTAGGGAGGTCGGAGTTGTGATAACCCCCATCGACTATTCCGACTACGACTCTCAGTCGGACTACGACTCCCAGTCGGATTCCGACTCCAAGTCGGACACCAGCTCGGCAAGCTTCACTCCGCTGCGAGAAACTTTCATGGCATCTAGAGGCTCTACTCCTACTCAGGAATCATGCCGACGACACGAGCCACAAGAGGAGGAGGCCTGCCGACTGCAAGAACAAAAGGAGGAAGAAGCAAGACGCCTGCATGCCCGCAACGACGATCTACGCAGGGCTGGGCGAACCTCTCAGCAACAAACCCTCCAAACCCGAGTCGGCGACCACGATGTCTTCGTTACTCCACAACAGAACATCGTGGCCGCCGCAACCCTACTGGACACGGTCCAACTTGGGCCTGATCACCAGGCCACCCTGACGATCGCAAGGATAAAAGCCATGCTTACCGCTGCTGCATGTCAGCAGCACCAACAGTCGGGAGATACCCTCATACCGACCAACCAGCCGGCATCCCCAATGGCAGTCTCGTCTACCTCAAAGCGACGCCGAGTGGCCGGCTCTAGTCGGCTGCACACGGTGTCATGCCAAACGTCACTCGGCAACCCAAACAACAACCGGCAACGTCAAAGTGACCGTCGGGACAACCGGGATCTCCGAGGCCAACTATGGCGTGATCTTCGGCAGGACACCAATGCTCGGCGCCGCGAACGAGAAGAAGACGAGCAACGCCAACTGGAAGACGAGAACGAGCATTTCGGCCTCCACCACGAGCGGTTTCGCCGCCGTAGTCGGGGTCGGAGTCCACATGAAGACGGAGGCATACCAGCCTTCACCCAGGAGCTACAACAGGTCGACTGGCCGCCGGGTTTCAAGCCTACAGGCATCAACAAATACGACGGCAAGACCAATCCCGAGTCCTGGCTCACGGTCTACACTCTGGCGATCCGAGCAGCTGGAGGAAATCACAAAGTCATGGCTAGCTACCTCCCAGTCGCTTTAGCCGACTCAGCGAGGACATGGCTAACAGGACTCCCAAAGCGATCAATCGGCTCTTGGGGAGAACTCCGGGAACGATTCATCACCAACTTCCAGGGAACATACGAGAGGCCATCTTCCGAGTACGACCTATATCAGTTGCGCCAAAGGAAGAACGAGTCTCTTCGTGACTTCATCAAGAGGTTTTCTGAGAGGAGGAACTCAATCCCGAAGATCAAGGACGAGGTCATCATCGCAGCCTTTCGAAAAGGAGTCAGAGACACCTCGTTCATCGACAAATTCACGCGGAAGCCTCCCAACTCTGTCAAGGCCCTATTCGACATGGCAAACAAGTACGCTGACTCGGCCCACGCTGTTGCCGAGGCCCTCGATGATAACAAGTCACCCTGACAGAAGAAGCGGGACGACACCGACGACGCGGTCCCGACTAAAGCTGGGAATCGCAAATGCAAGTCAGACGGCTCTATTGTGGCAGTCGGTCACAATCGTCTTAGACTTTCAACAACTGAAGACTATCAGGACAACAAGTGACATGCTCGAGGGCTCACAAGCTCAAACGCAAGGATGGCATCCCCACTCCGAAATACCGAACAGCTAAGTCGCTTCCTGATAAATATTTCTTCACTCGGCTTTACCAATGCCGCAGCCGCTTACACCTAATAGGTGCACAAGCCGCACTCTTATCTGTTTTTGCTCTTAAATGATTGCAAAAGTACTCAAGTAGCATAAATCCTAATCCGTGAAACTTTGCTCCATGAAAGACGAACTCAAGTCACCCAAAACGCGTGTCTGGGAAAGAGCCATGAGCCAACTCCCGATGCTAGGGGGCTATGACTAGTCGGGCAGAGTGCTTAAACGTAAGGGATCAACTACTCGGGGAAATTAATATCAATAAGAGGAAGACCATGAATTTACATATATTGTAAAATACATTTAATTCGGATGATTGTTTTCATCATCAGATGCTACTCATCCGATATCTTTATATTGCAGGCCCAGCTCCGGATACGCGTGACAGGAACTCAGGGCTGCGAGCCCATCTCCTACGCTCAGGGGCTGGACAAGTCTGCCAAAATACACTCGGGATGCCCCATGAGGGCTACTCACCGAGTACTTGCGCCAGTCGGGACGTCATCTTCCCCGACTACGCTCCATGCGAGCCAACAATCGGCCCCCGGCGCCAGTCGGGGCTGTATACCACTCGGCTAAGTAGGGTACGCCCCATGAGGGTCGCCAGCCGAATCCTACGCTAATGCTAGGTTCGGGTACCTTATTTGGTCACGGTTCTGTCAGGTTGGGTACGCCCCATGAGGGTCGCCAGCCGAATCCTATGCTAATGCAAGGTTCGGGTGCCTGGCTTGGCTATAATTCTGTTGGATAGGGTACGCCCCATGAGGGTCGCCAGCCGAACCCTCTGCTAATGCAAGGTTCGGGTACCTTGTTCGGCTTTACCCAAGTCAGAGAAGACTTACATCGTCAAAGTGCATCCGGAGTTCTCATGCACTGTGTCACACCTGAGGAGGGCAAGCAGATCCTGCATTATACTCACTCAGGCTTACGTGGCAACCAGTTTGCATCCAGAACATAAGTCGGAAAGCTTGCGAATAAGGATTTCTCTGGCTGATTGCGGTTACCAACACCAAAAAACTCATCCTGACATGCGATGGATGATACTTCTCTAGAGCTATGCTGGATAGGTCGGCTCAGGCCGGCTTATTTGGTAGCAGCCACCAAGATATGAGTTCCTACAGTAGCATGCTCCATGTGGGCCGCCCGCAGGCTGAGTTGAAATTATAGCGCTGGTGCTACCAACAGGAGCCGATGAGGTAAACAGATATGCTTCATGAGAGCCTTATTGCTAAACATATATGTTTGGGTATCTGTTTTATCCACCAGGTCTCGAGGATATGTCCTTACAAGGATCACAAGCTGGTCTTCATTAAAATTGGGGATGCAGGTATCTTTCTCGGGTACACCTGACCACGCCGTGGATTTATTTTCATAAAGTGGTACTCGGCCTACATGCGTGGCCATCAGTTGCCATGAGCAACATTATTCCCGCTGACATGACGCGGATGAGTCTAACCTTCGAGTAGTACACTACTCGGGAGAGACTATAAAATTCTCATTCCCGCTGACATGACGCGGATGAGTCTAACTTTCGAGTAGTACACTACTCGGGAGAGACTATAAAATTCTCATTCCCGCTGACATGACGCGGATGAGTCTAACTTTCGAGTAGTACACTACTCGGGAGAGACTATAAAATTCTCATTTCCGCTGACATGACGCGGATGAGTCTAACCTTCGAGTAGTGCACTACTCGGGAAAGACTATAAAATTCTCGTTCCCGCTGACATGATGCGGAGGAGTCTAATTTTCGAGTAGTATATTACTTGGGAAAGACTATAAATAATCATTCCGGCTGACATGATGCCGATGAGTCTGATTTTCGAGTAGTATACTACTCGGGAAAGACTATAAACACCCCCTTTCTAGCTGACATGACGCTGAAGAGTCCCATATATGAGTAGCATCCTACTCGGCAAGACTATAAACACACATTCCGACTGACATGAAGTCGAAGAGTCCTATATACGAGTAGTTCCCTACTCGGCAAGACTATAAATCATATTCCGGTTGACATGATACCGAAGAGTCTCATATACCAGTAGTAATCTACTCGGGAAAGACTACAAGGTTAAAGATCTTTGACTTTACGTTTAATTGTCTTCACAATTAAGCACAAAGTCGGGAGCTACACCTAATAGGTGCGCCTATTCGGCGCACGCTATTCCTACATCTACATGGAGCCCTTCATAGCCTCGCTGCCAGCTGACATGAAGCAGGACTCGGGAAGAAGACACACTCGGACAAAGAGTACTCGGGAGCAACGCACTCGGGTGATCTTCACCGTGGAGGACGAGCACTCGGCATCAGCTGTGACTCAACTATGAAGGTCTCGGGGGCTACTGTGGGTGCCATGGGCCCCGGGTACCTCATGACAAGCATATGGGCCACTCGGACAGAGGATGGGCCTAGCCTTGTAATTAGAGATATAGCTGGATTCGGCAGACTTCGCCTTGTATAGAAAGGAATATACAGTCCTAGTCGGGTGCGTTATATCTCTAAGGGGAGATCTCCTAGTCGTAATCCGATGGGGACTCCTACCTTGTAACCTTGTCCCCCAGTATATAAGGGGAGGCAGGGCGCCCCATGAGGGCAAGTGCACACAAGTTCATCAGAACTACCACTGTATATCCTCAAAGGAATACATACAAACTGGACGTAGGGTATTACCTCACATTGAGGGCCTGAACCAGTATAAAATCCCTCTGTGTTCCTTTGCAACCCACCGAGTTTACATCCGCCGAGTAGCCCCATATATTTATTGCCGGTGTAAAACATCGACACTTTGTGATGAATTAGGGTGTGAACCCTCTATGTAATATTTATAACCCTGCTGCTTGTTTATCCATATTTAGAGTACTTGTGATGTTTATCAATTGCTTGCGATAAAAGTGTGAGGCTAGTCGCTTTCCTGGGGACTAGCTGAACATGAGTATAAATTTAGAAATGATGAGATGCATCGACGTTGGTTCAACCATAGACCATGTCCCCAGAAGTGTGTATCGTGTTTGGTCGCCATCTTCGTGTGGTTTGACGAGCACACTTCGCCGTTTGGGATTGGTGAATCAACTCTCCAAATATCTCTTTATTTCTAAATTCGGCGCGTTGGATTTGTATTGTGAGTGGGTAAAGATTATGGCAAGGCTGCGATGAGGATGGATGGTTACCGCATTTATTCGGTTTTTATTCGAGACCCCATCCATCTAGATATTTCGCGTTGTCGTAATAATTACTCTCCACAATGCACTTCCAGGGTGCCCACAGTGGGTATTCCTCTGCTAGTGATTTTGATGATGACACATATGCTATGCTTGCAAATGATCTTGCAGGACATGATGATGGCTCTGAACATGAAGAGGAACATGTTGGCACCGAAGATGCCAACAAGTATTTGAGCCTTATAGTACAACGCGTACTAAGTGCTCAAGTGTCTCAGGCCGAGCAAAACCAGTGCTATAATTTGTTCCAAATCAAGGGCGTTGTCAATGAACGCTCGATTCGCATAATTGTTGATGGTGGGAGTTGCAATAATTTGGCGAGTATGGATATGGTGGAGAAGCTTGCTTTGCTGACTAAACCTCACCCCCATCCATACCATATTCAGTGGTTCAACGACAGTGGTAAGTTGAAGGTAACACGGATGGTGAGAGTATGTTTTTCTATGGGCTCATACCATGATTATGTTGATTGCGACGTTGTTGCTATGCAAGCTTGTTCTTTATTATTAGGAAGACCTTGGCAATATGATATTGGATGCATACATCATGGTAGGAATAATCAATAATCTCTCATGTTCAAGGGAAAGAAAATTGTGCTGCATCCTATGACTCCTGAACAAATTGTTAAAGATGACATTGCTAGAGCTAGTAGAGAGAAGAGTCAGGAGAATACTAGGAGTGAAAATCAAAATGTAGCAAAAGAGCTTGAGCAACACAAAAAGAAAGAACCTAAATCTGCCCTTGTGAAGAGTAACGAAATTAAATTGAAAGGTGCTTGTTTTCTTGCTACCAAATCTGATATGACTGAACTGAATGCTAGTAATGTTGTTTGCTATGCATTAGTTTGCAAAGAAGCTTTGTTTTCATTTGAGGATATACCTTCTTCTTTGCCATCTGCTGTCACTAACCTCTTGCAGGAATTTGAGGATGTGTTTCCTGCTGAGATACCCCCAGGGTTGCCACCAATTAGGGGTATTGAACATCACATTGATTTGATCCCAGGAGCATCCCTACCCAACCGCGCACCATACCGAACCAACCCGGAGGAGACTAAGGAGATTGAGCGTCAAGTGCGAGACTTGCTTGACAAAGGGTACGTACGTGAGAGCCTTAGTCCATGTGCTGTTCCGGTACTTTTGGTTCCAAAGAAAGATGGATCATGGCGTATGTGTGTTGATTGTAGAGCTATCAATAATATTACCATTAGATACCGTCATCCTATTCCTAGGTTAGACAACATGCTTGACGAGTTAAGTGGCTCTACAATGTTTTCTAAAGTTGACTTGCGTAGTGGATATCACCAAATTAGAATGAAACTTGGAGATGAATGGAAGACATCATTTAAAACTAAGTTCGGGTTATATGAGTGGCTAGTGATGCCTTTTGGTTTAACTAATGCCCCTAGCACTTTTATGAGATTAATGAATGAAGTTTTACGTGCTTTCATTGGTAAATTTGTGGTAGTTTACTTTGATGATATATTGATTTACAGCAAGTCACTAGATGAACATCTTGAACACTTACGTGCTGTTTTCATTGCTTTGAGAAATGCACTTTTGTTTGGTAACCTCGCAAAGTGCACCTTTTGCACCGATTGAGTTTGTTTTCTTGGCTATGTTGTTACTCCGCAGGGAATTGAAGTAAATGAAGCCAAGATTGAAGCTATAAAAAGTTGGCCAACACCACAAATGGTCACACAAGTGCGGAGTTTTCATGGGCTTGCGGGATTCTATCGCCGCTTCGTGAAGGATTTCAACACCATCGCTGCCCCACTTAACGAATTGACAAAGAAAGGTGTTCCATTTAAATGGGGAGAAGCACAACAAAAAGCTTTCAACCTTCTCAAAGAAAAGCTCACAAATGCACCATTGCTCCAACTACCAGACTTTGGTAAGACTTTTGAACTTGAGTGTGATGCTAGCGGAATTGGAATTGGTGGTGTGCTGATACAAGAAGGTAAACCTATTGCTTATTTTAGTGAAAAATTGAGTGGGCCTAGTTTAAATTATACTACATATGACAAGGAATTACTTGCTCTCGTTCGAACTTTAGAAACATGGCAACATTATTTATGGCACAAAGAATTTGTTATTCATTCTGATCATGAATCATTGAAACATATTAGAAGTCAAGCTAAACTGAACCGTAGACATGCTCGTTGGGTTGAATTCATTGAATCTTTTCCTTATGTCATAAGACACAAGAAAGGGAAGGAAAATGTAATTGTTGACGCTTTATCTAGACGGTACACAATGTTGTCTCAACTTGATTGTAGGATTTTTGGTTTGGAGACAATAAAAGAACTATACACTTCTGATGATGAGTTTAAAGATGCCCTGTCCAACTGCAAAAATGGAAGATGCTGGAATAAATTTGTTCTCAATAATGGATTTTTATTTAGAGCTAACAAACTATGCGTTCTAGCCAGCTCTATTCATCTTTTGTTGTTACAGGAGGCGCATGGGGGAGGACTAATGGGTCATTTTGGTGTCAAAAAGACGGTGGACATCCTTGCTGAACACTTCTATTGGCCAAGGATGAGGCGCGACATTGAGAGCTATGTATCTCGCTGCACTACCTGCAATAAAGCTAAGTCCCAACTTAATCCACATGGTTTATATATGCCTTTTCCTTGGGAGGATATTTCAATGGACTTTGTTTTAGGATTACCTCGAACGAAGAAGGGGAGAGATAGTGTTTTTGTTGTGGTCGATAGATTTTCTAAAATGGCACATTTTATACCTTGTCATAAGAGCGATGATACTACAAATGTTGCTAATTTGTTTTTCAGAGAGATTGTTCGACTACATGGAGTGCCCAATACCATTGTTTCAGATCGAGAAGTGAAGTTTTTGAGTCACTTTTGGCGCACCTTATGGGCGAAATTGGGTACCAAGCTGCTGTTTTTTACTACTTGTCATCCCCAAAGAGATGGACAAACTGAAGTTGTCAACCGCACGCTATCAACTATGTTGAGGGCTATCTTGAAGACAATCCTGAAGATGTGGGAAGAATGTCTACCTCATGTGGAGTTTGCTTACAATTGATCGTTGCATTCTACCACAAAGATGAGCCCTTTTCAGGTAGTATATGGCTTTACTCCTCGTGCTCCTATTGATTTATTGCCTATTCCTATTTCTGAAAAAGTAAATTTAGATGCTAAGAAACGTGCTGAATTTGTCCTTAAATTACATGAAACAACTAAAGACAACATCGAACGCATGAATGCTAAGTATAAGATTGCTGGTAGTCAGGGTAGAAAGAGTTTAACTTTTGAACCTGGTGATCTAGTATGGTTGCATTTGCGTAAAGAATGATTTCCTGATTTGCGGAAGTCTAAGTTGATGCCTAGAGCTGATGGTCTATTCAAGGTGTTAGCTAAGATTAATGATAATGTATATAAGCTTGATCTGCCTGCAGAATTCGGGGTTAGCCACACATTTAATATTGCAGATTTGAAGCCATATTTGGGAGAAGAAGATGAACTTGAGTTGAGGACGACTCAAATGCAAGAAGGGGAAGATGATGAGGACATCCCTTCCATGGATACAACTCATTCACAACAAGGACCACTTACTCCACTTACTCAAGGACCACTTACTCGAGCTCGTGCTTGTCAACTTAATTACCAGGTGAATTCCTTCCTAGGTTCATATATTATTGAGAATAGTCTGCTACCTAATGCACATGATTTAATTGTGATTAGGAATCTGGGAAAGGATGAAGGAAAGGGACCAAGTCAAGCAAGAATTCGAGATGGACTCGTTCTGGAATCAGATTCGGACTGCTGCGATGGTACCAAGTTCAAACGGGCATAACTTCCTCATACGGACTCCGTTTGGGATGTTCTTGTACTTCATGGAAAGCTTATGAAGTCTACTTTCCAATGGATCCAACCTCATCTTCATGTTCCATCCGAGCCGGCCGCAATCATCAAAACAATCTATGTTGGTTCTTGAGTCCGAGTCAAACGGGTTCTGCGCCATCCCCACTTGGGCCCATGGGCCTTGTAACCCTAGGCGTGCGCGTGGGACGTCCCTCCCTGGTCGTCACCCTATTTAAGAGCCGCCGCCTCCCTTGTTACGACTTGGATTTCATTGAGTTTAGGTTTAGCCCCTGTGCAAACTTCTGTTCTTTAGTTGTGTCGGACGACCACCTGTAAAGACAGCTTCGGGATCCCACTTTGTGATTCGCAATACAATTTATGCCTCCTTCATATTCGCAATATCAAATTGCCTATATCTTATTCTTGCTAGTTCTTCGATTGCTCACAGGGATTGAACCTCGTGTTCAGGTTGATCGCGCCGCCAGCGGGGTCAATAACATCTCGGAGTTGGTTCAGCGATTGCTAAGGCGCAAGCGACGTCGTGCGTTTGTAGTCGGATTGCCAGGGTCATCTCCACCCACAAATCGATAGCTATCAGTCTCATCGAAAGATCGGGCACCTCGTCCCCATCACCACTGCCCTGCATATGGTTGTAATCGGTCGAACACCCTAGCCTTGATACCTTGTAGGACCATGCCATTAGCACGCTTGACCTATCCCATTACTTCGTGGGTTTGCCACAGAAACATAACAGATTTTGATGACAAAATCGTCACAGAAATCTTGAAATACGCTGCCCATGAACTGAGTACCGTTGTCTGTTATGATGCGGTTTGGAACGCCAAATCTGTATAAAATACTCATGATGAAGTCCTTTGCTCATGCCACTGTTATGGTAGCAATAGGTTTTGCCTCAATCCACTTTGTGAATTTATCCACTACAACAAACAAGTGTGTGAACCCCCCAGCGCTTTTTTGAATGGCCCGATCATGTTGAGCCCCCAAACTTCAAACGGCCAAGAGAGTGGAATTGTTTGAAGTTTTTGAGCTGGAAGATGTGTTGGTCTTGCATAGAATTGGCATCCCTCGCATGTGCGAACTATATCTTTAGCATCTGTTACTGCAGTCGGCCAAAAAATACCCTGCCTGTAAGCCTTTACGACAAACGTCCTGGACGCGGCATGGTTGCCATAGATACTCGAGTGGATTGATTGCAGAATCTGGTTGCCCTCCTCGGGTGTGACACAGCGCATGAGGACTCCGAATGCGCTTCTACGGTACAGGTCTTCTCCGACTATAAGGAAACATTTGCTTCGATGCTTGATCCATTCGGCTTCACTGCGTTCTTCTGGGAGTTCATCATTGTCGGAGGATGGAACTCCAACGGCGGGGAGTCTGGAGACCCCCCTTTTGAGGTTCGGCCAGGGGAGTTGTTCACAGATAGCTTGCGACGTCGGATCGATGGCACACAAGGAAGACAGGAGGAGTAGACAGGTTCGGGCCGCACGGTGGCGTAATACCCTACTCCTGTGTATGTTTTGATGTGTGGGAGATGAAGGTGTTTGCTGTTACAAGGAGACTCAGGGCGCTCAGGAGCTAGCCAGGAGCGAACGGGAGCAGCTCCGGAGGTTCTATCAGGAACTGGACTTCTCGTCCGAGAAGAAGAAGACCGGAAAGCTCTCTATCCGGAAAACTCTACCCAAAACTGGGGCCCCTAACTCAGTGGCATGGATCCTCCTTTTATAGTGCAAGGGGAGTCCACAGTGCCCAGTACAAATGTCGAGAGAGAGCGTCTCTAGGTATGGTTCGTCTCGTCATGCACGTCCGCCTGCTGAGCCCACGCTAGAGACGGTGCTGCACCTCTTGCTACAGGCGGCTAAGTCGTGGAGATGGTCGCCTTGCCGCTCGGCTGCTGCGGGCGGCTGGCAGAGCATGTCTGGTCGTCTTGCCGCTCGGCTGCGGGCGGCTGAATCCTGGAGATGTCAGAGCGCACGGCTCTGCTGCTGGAATCAAATATCCTCTGACTGTGCAGGGAGCAGGCCCACGGGGGAGGGGGGCATCTTGAGAATCCATGCGCGTCTGACCGAGCGACGTGCGCGGCACGCCCTATCGCCCGTCATTAACGCTGGTCGCTGGAGTGTTGATCCGCTGCCCGAGAACGTGCCCCGCGACTGTGTATGTGGGTCCCGGGACCAGGGTCTGTCCTCGGACCATGGGGCCCGAGTAGGCGCACCCGGGCCTGGGGGCGACGCGCCCGGGCACGGGGAAGCGCACCCGGGGCCGGGGGCGATGCATCCGGGCATGGGGAGGCGCTCCCTGGGCCCGGACACTTAGCGGGAGACACGGTCGTAGCCGGCCGCCGGTCGTGCTGGATGTGGCCCCCGGAGGAGCCAACGTGGCCGAAGACCCACGCGTCCCCGGGGTATGTGGGGCCCCCATTCCCATTTCACCGACAGTGGCCCCTGGCCCTGTTGCTCGGCCGGGAACAACTCCGGGCAGGAAGAGGGCCACGTCTTGAAGAAACGAGGGGACGCGGGGCCCCGGCTGTAACACGGTGGATATGTGCCCGGGACCCGGAGGCCCAGGCTGGAAATATGGAATGAATCGAGACGACCTCCTTGGACCCGCACTTGCTAGGGCGGTGCTGTCTAGGATGTCGCGCCCTGTTGAAGTTGTTTCGAGTGCCTCGTCCCCAGACTCGCGCTCACCTTGGCGAGGCTGCCCGGGTTTGGGCTCCCCAGAGTCGGGCCCGGGAGGCTGGTCCCAGGCCGCGTGTTTGTCGGGCAAGGGGCACTCGACGATGAGCACCGCACTCGCCGCGTGTGGGGTTGCCGCTAGGCTCGGTGCCGCAGCCAGCAACCCTCGCATGATGGCTTGAAGCCGCGGTGCGAGAAGCGGGCGTGCGCCCTGCCACCGAGGGTAGCGAGGACGCTCTCTGTAACGACCCGCTTTCCTTTTCCCTGTTGTAACTAGTTTTCTGATCTTAATCTTTTCCTATCCTGTCAGCTGTGCCTCCGTTTTCCCTCTCCCCGGCCAGCCGACTACCTTCTCTCTTGTGCCGAGTAGAGTTGCTACTCAGTCCTTGTACCCTGCCCTTATCCTTGTCTTACTCGGACCCCTTTGCTGCCGAGTGAGCACTATGATGTGGCCGACTACCTTGTTGAGACCTGTTGCTTCTTTGTCCCCCGAGTTGCACCCGCCCGTTGGACGCCGACTACCGAAGTGGAGAAGAACCAGTCTTCACCTGCCCTCAGCACCACTTGGACCGATGGACAATAACCTGCAGCATCGCTTGGACCAGTGGTCAGTCCGAAGCCCGGTCAGTGAGATTTCTCCAACCTGTCCTAGCCTTGACCTTAATGTCTCGTCGCAGCTACAGTGCCTGCCAACTCCTCTGACCAGTTGGACTCCAAAGTCACTTCCTGTCATATCCCTGTCAGTTCATGGCTTGACTGTCCCTGCTCCACCCGTTGCCCCAGTCCACCGTGCCTCAACGGCCTTGCACGTCGGCTATATATACTACATATGGCCAACCGTGCCCCCTTCTTCCTTTGTTTTTGCAACGGCCAGCTCCAGCTCTGTGAGTTCTTGTTCTTCTCTTCAAGCTTTGGAGCTCTCTGTCGCCTGGTTCGCAAGCCTGGTTCAGCGACTGCCCCTTTTCTGCAGCCGACTACTTCTTGTCCTTTTCTTGGTGTTTTACTTCTCCTGCCTTATCAGTGCTTTCTTTCCTGCTTGTTCAGACAATCGCTGAACCCCAGCCCGGTGGACGTCCTGAAGCTCCGCTTCGCCGAAGACGAGCCCTCCTTGGAACAGAAGGCAAGCCTCTTTTTGATCATATTGTTTCCATAATATGCAAAACTATGTTGTTTGGCAAAATATTATGCTGCTTAGTTTTACACCTCTTAAAACTGTTGGCTCGGTTATGCAAGCTGCAACCGATGGACCTGCCCAGTAGTAGCACTTATCTGGTAGGATGTTGTTATATTTCCACCCTTGAAGAGCCCGCACAATATCGGCACGCTAGCTATCCTATCTGAGGATACGATGCCGAGGTAGAATGGCTTAGCTCTGCAAACATTGTTTGTCGTTGGGAAAAACATTGGGTTTTACCAAACTGATTTGAAAACCCGGTACTTCTCCGTGTATCGGCGTGTTTGTGAAACAAATAAAGTTGTGAAAATCTCGTGATATTACAGAGACAGTGCCTGTGTGGCTTGGCTATGTGGTCATCATTAGTGAGGACCGTTTCCTGTTGGGAATTCCATCCGAGCATCTTACAGTGCGACCATACGGGTATTTATGGGATGGCCCCTGGCCGAGTAAATAGTAGGTTTAGGGAAGTTCAGTGCTGACCACTGAATCTCTGTGTGGATCTTTCGGCTGGCATTGGATGACTCTAGACTGGCTTGGAAATGGCCTTGTACGAATTGCTGGGTCACAGGCCATTTTATGTAAAAACTCCCCCGGTTTTGTAATACCTTTTTCCGTTGTCCCGGATGGGTAAAGCGCACACCTCTGCAGAGTTTAGCAGAACTGTTCGAACAGCCGTGCCCACCGGTTTAAGGGCGATGCAGTGATTCCCATAGCGTAGATTGTTTGGCAGTGATTTGTGAAAGTGTTGATGGAAAGGGGAACGTGAACAAGAGTTTGCCGAGTAGCAAACGGGGCCTGTGTTGGCCAGATCACGGATCTCCGCCCTGTGGTCTGGGGTGTTAGACCAATAAACAGTTGTATGAAAAGTAACAGGATGACAGATATGCTCCGGTTTTTTTCCGTTTCGTAAGCCAGGGCAGCAAAGTTTAAAGCCCGGTGTAGCAGGGCGGCAATTCAGTCTTCGGGTTGTTAAGCCAGAATGACGGTGAATGAGGCACGCTCCGGGTTGTAGCCAGGCGCAAGCAGTGTTTTTAGTAGCTAGCTGGTTTGTAGCCAGCCTAGCGGGCATTTAGTGCCATGATCATGCTCGGTTGTAGCCAGGGACGATGATGTAGCCCCCGGGTTGTAGCCAGGCCGGCCGACTAAGCTAGCTGGTTTTGAAGCCAAGTGTAGGCTGGGGGGCCCATCAAGTGCCACAGCTGAGATTTTTGTTGTAGCCGAAGTTTCCTCCCCCAAGGGGGTTCCCCAAAAAACGAGTGGTTGTAGCTACTCGGGAAATTAAGGACCAGCAAATACGAAGTAAAGATGATAAGAACATATATGATTTATGCTTGAACTTCATTAAGTGGCGAGTGTTGAAAAGCAACTTGCGGATGGATAGAGGCGTGAGCTCTGTCCGACAACAAAATTTAAGCTAAACTAGTGTTTGCAAGAAAGAGTTTCTAAAGGCAATTTTCGCAAATAAACCCTTTAGCCTTTCTGTCTGACCGACATGGCATCTCATTTCGGCTTGCCTGAGTACGAAAGTACTCACTTGGTTCATATATATATGTATATGTAGGTTTTGGAGAAGAAGACGAAGATCCGACTGCTCCCGAGTTTCCTCCAAGACCGAGGCGACTCCGAAGACTTCTGAAGGTTTCGAGCCTAGTTCCCAACGGCCTGTGGAGTAGTTTTGTCCAGCTTCCGCCTGTTTCTGCTGTTTCGCTAGTTTACTCTGTTGATATTTTTGCATCCCGGGTCTGTCCTGGATGGATCTCTTGTACGTATATGTAAGTACTCTGTTTATGTATTAATTGTAACTCTGAGTTGTATTAACATTGTTGTGCGTACCCGACTACTGATCCTGGATCGGGTGCCTTATGCACTGGTGGGCCTTCCACTAGTCGGGGGCGCCACACTCTCGGTTCTTGGAATCGAGATGGGGGGGGGGTGGGGGGGTTGGCCCGGGATCGGGATCCCGGATTCGACCGTCGCCCTAAGGATCGGACAGTCTGAACCCTATGATCGTGACCGTCGCCAAGGGATCGGACCGTCCGATTTTCCTACCTGCAGAAAGAAGAAGAGAGGGGAATGCCAGGTGCCTAGCCGTCTCCACGAGGGGGAGCGCGCCCTGGTATTTTTTGCTGCTCGGCGTGCGGAACGCGATGCTACAGTCCGTGCTGGACGGATGGCGGTCGCCACCGCGAAGTTAGGTGGCAGCTCCGTCGGGAGCGGCGGAAGATCCGCCGGTCCGGCGGATCTCGAGAGCGGACGGGCAGCGGATCGCGATGGCGAATGCAGCATCTGGCTTACGCCCGTACCGTCGTCACTGAGTCTTCAACGGTGACTGCCGCCGGCTGAGATTGAGACGCAGAGGGGATCGCGGCGTCCAACTGGAGGGCGCCGCAATATCCGCGCCGAAGAGGCCTCCCGCGATCGTTCCGAGCATGGAGGCGCGGAAGAGGACAAGATCTTCAGGGAAGATCGCGTCCGGGCCCGAGAGGCTGGCTCGCGGCCCAGGAGTGTGAGATCACGCATGCGGGGCGGCGGTGAAGGGCGCAGAGTCCCGGTTGGTGGAGATGGAGAGGAGGCGAGCTCCAGGAAGTGCCACGGCCGACTTCGGAGGGCCATGGCGACACCGGCAACGATGGTGGCAGGGGTTTTCGAGCGGGCGAGCGACTTGTGGTGCCGATGACGACGAGTCCCGAGGGAAGACGCAGTCCCCTCCTGACACTCTGCCCGGGGTCCGGTCCGAAGAAGACGGTTGACCTCCCCGGTGACGACATCTCGGGCCTGCGACGTGCTGCGCTCCGCTTTGCCTGTTCTTGTACAAAGACTAGACATTTGTATATGTATATGATCATGTTATATTTTTGTATATTCTAAGTCGTATATGGTATGCCGGCTTACACGATATTATCTGCTTTGTCTACGGCTGCATCGGTTCGTTCGATTCTTAGGCCTATCAGGTATATCACATCATGCGTGCATATTTTTATCGGTTTACTGGGAAAGCTTATCGTCCAGTTTGTGCTACATCGGTTTGGGTCCGACTACCTATAATTGAGGGCGATAAGGCTGGTTCCTGCTAGGCCGGATGGTTTTGTGTCAAGCGTCTTATCGGAATGCCATAGCCGGGTAAGTTTCATATAATCACGATTGGCATTAGATCTATGCGGTCATCGAGGTTCTTTTTATTATGTTTAATCTGTGCTGCATCAGTTTAAGTTTGAACTACTAGATTGATAGTGATAGATTTTACTCTTGCTGAGTCGATAGGTTTTGATGCAATGTTCTTCGGAGTGCTTAGCCCTAGTTTATCTATTATAAAGCCGACTGATTATCCTTACTGTTTTAGTCATCTATATTATGCATCGGTTTTCTAGCCGATGCACATGTGTTTTCCGCCCCCCCCCCCTCGCAGTCGGCTGGCTTACTGTTTTGCTTATCTAATTTTAATCATCGCTTCTCTTCTAGCGATGCACAATGTTATACTGACGGCTTATCAC
>RYFJ01001684.1:0-122791 GCA_003991445.1 Oryza meyeriana var. granulata | reverse complement strand
GTCCCCGAAACCCCTCAAGTGCAAGTACCGGTGCAAGTCGTACCCAGCCGCCCTTCAGCAGAGGAGTATCCCGAGTGCCCCAGGGAGCCGATGCTACATACTGCAACGAGTTGGGTCACTTCGCCGACACTGCGTATTTAGAGCTAACGCAGGCTATGGCATTCCTAGCTAGCTCGTTCGTCCCCTAAAGGCAAGACTCTGCAGCCTCGGACGCCCCAACGCCAGGCTTCAAGACGCCCCCTGTGTTCAGTCGAGGAAGCCGACTACATGCGTGGATCTGCCCTCCGTGCCCCCTCCGGCCCTTGGACGTGGCTAGAGTCAATATATCCAGTGGAGACAGCCCGAGAAGCTTCAGTGTGGTAATGGGTACGTTCTTGTCAACTCTGTCTGCAGGTTGTTCTGTTTGATTCTGGAGCCTGCCGCATTCCTTATCTCTCAATCTTTTTTTGTGGTAGTTGGTTGGGATGTTCAAGGCCTTAGGATACCTATGGTCATACAACCCCCTGGCAAGGAATTTAGGTTCAGATTCAGTCTTGCCCTGGGTTCCCACACTGGTAATTAAAGGAGTTAGTGTCTCAGCCAACCCCATTTCCCTGGATCGCAAGGCTTGGATTTGCTTCGTATGGCCCTATGGACGGGTTAGCTAGGCACATAAGGCCCGGAATAGACTGTGCAACCAGCAGTTCCATCCACAACCCTGCGTCCCTTTTGGACAAGAGTAAAGTTTCCTCCCTTGGAAACCCCAAGAACCGATCTCTCCTGAGCTCGGTGCAAGTAGTTCTTTGGATGAAGTGCGGTTGATCAATGAGTTACCGCAGATGTACTTACCCAGACAGCTACTACCCGGAATGCCCTGATAGAGAGATTGAGTTTCTCTATAAGAGTTGCCTACCCGGCACAGGGCACCAATATCCAAGAGACCTAAGAAATGGCCGCTAAAGAGTTAGCCAAGTGAAAAGAGCAGATAGAAGAACTTGAGAGCCTAGGTTTTTGTGCGACCTGACAAGTCACTTGGGGAGCTCCAGTGCAGACTAGTGGGAAAAGAAAGATAAGACCAAGAGGATGGTGGGCGTAAGGACATACATAGAGATCGGAGGGCTGATGCGCGGGACTGAATGAGGTAACGCATCAGTAAGTATCCTCTAACCAGATTGTGCCTGTTCGAGACCAGACGCATTTTTGCTGCGAGTCGGAGCATGAAAGAGACGTTGATTGGTCACGCATTGTACCTAGATTGGAGTGGTTCTAAGAGTCCAACGTGAAATACCATCATTGCTGTAATGATTGGCCAAAAGGAACTCGATGGAACGGATAATGAATGCTCTGGAGAGGCTAACTGTGTTTATCGCTCCATTGCTTCCTGAGACCCCTGTATAGGCGATGATGTCATATGAGATAATAAGGGCTAAGTCACCAGTGGATGATTAAAGTTCCCTTGCACATAGTGGACTTAATAGCTTAATATACGCCTGAGCCTTTTAAGGCGCTGTTCGCTAGTGTTCCTTGGGAAGATATTCTGACTATGGATTTTGGTCGTTGGGTTTTGGCTCTTTAGCAGACCTTAGAGGGAGAGGTGCTCATGATGTCATGAAATTATATTGTGGTTGTTGTTGAGATTAGATTTCTCATCATATGGCACAGGAATTATTTCTTATCGACAAGTTTTTCCATGTCAGGCAAATGCTGATTGCATGTGGGTGCATTCTCAATATGGAATATTTGTATGATCTACTTGTTGCTTTATGATCTAGTACTCGAACGAAATGTGGTTCGATCGAGCACGGACATGTCGCATTTTGAGAATGGTTCTGTGTGAATAGTTCGGTGAAGACGATGACACTTACCCCAGTTGTTGCCAAGTATATGTTCTTCCGAGATGGGTGAAGTGTGCTAGACCGTTGGACTCATTTTCTAGGCCTCATAATGTTTTCGACTGTCCTACGTACAATTTTGTTGGAGAGAATGGCAGATGGTGTTAGATCGTGCCGGGGCAATAAGTGAGAAGTGATGGGCGGGAGATCTGCTTAAGTGCCTTTGGATGTATTTGTCTAGTCTACTTGTCATCCGACTTCCAAACTGATGGTCGGTCAAGGAAGTCGAGAAGAAGTTCCCTAGGTATTCTGTGGAAGTTTGTGAAGGTTTATTTTCATCACTCGTGTTATTAGACTTCCATCTGTATAGGGTTATATTTCAAAAGGATTGCGCACCCCAGAGGCCGTTTGTGAAAAGTTATGAGCTTAAAGTTAAAGAGAATAAGAGGAGAAGAGAAGATTATGTGAATTTGTGAGGCAGTGCGACGCTCTATGAGTCATTAAATTGGAGAAGTTTTTGTCCTCATGTGTAATGTTTCAAGTGGATTTAATGACATTGCCTATGCGGACCTACCCCACCTGTGTTGTCCTTTCCGGTTCAGGAAAGACTTTTGAGGTTACTGTGATGCATTCGACTAGGCATAGGCTGTGTGCTTATGCAGGAAGGAAGAGTGGTGCGTAGCTCAGACAGTTAAGACGCCGCATGAGCTGACTACCCGACCCATGACTAGAGTTGTCAGAGTAGTGCATGCCTTGAAGATATTGGGCGACATTACCTTAGTCGGAAATCGGTGTGGAAGTTATACACTGACCATAAAAGCCTGAAGTATATTTCCACTCAGACCGAGCTTAATCTCAGACAAAGAAGATGGCTTTGAGTTGATTTAGATTCGACTTGAAATACATTACCACCCTGGCAAGGCAATGTTGTTGCCGGATGCCCTCAGTCCGGCAAAGTCCATTGTAAATGGCCATCGTTGACCCACCCCTTCAACCGGCTATAGTCGAGACTGGAAAAGCTAAGGATAAATTGGTCAAGAGGAAGCTGGCGTACTTTGCTGATTCAGCCCTACCTGGAGGACCGGATCAGAGAAGTCAAGAAGTAGATGAAAAGATTGTAATCTCTAAAGGAAAGCATGAACCCAGGAAAAAGCCCGATTCTCCAATCGCAGCAAAGGAACTGTTTGTTTGGGAACGGCATTTGCGTGCCCGGACAGAAAGGTAAATCCAAAGACTGTATCTTGAGAGAAGCCCATGGTCCGCTTATTCCATCCCCCAGGAAGGTACCAAGATGTACAAGGATATTAAAGGATCATTACTGGTGCCTGGAATGAAGCGAGATATGCCGAGTATGTTTCGCAGTTTGTGATTTGCCAAAGGGTTAAGCAAAGAGCATCAGAAGCCAGCAGGAATTGCTCAGCCCTAAGGATCCTCGAGTGGAATGGGAAGAAATTTAGGAAATGGATTTCATCGTTTGGATATTCTAAGACCCCCGGCCGGACATGATTCTCATCTGGGTAATAGTGGATCGACTGGACCAAGTCGCCCACTTATTCCCAGCGTCAAGACAGCCTGCCCGGCCAAGAAGCTAGCGAGCTGTAGCTGACCAAGGTTATCTGCCAACATGGAGTCCAAAGAGATAGTGTCTGCCGGAGGAGAATCAGTTCCACCTCGCCACTTTTGGCAAAAGTTGCCATGAGACCAATGGGCAGCTAACCTGAACTTCAGTACCCCGACACAATATCAACACGATGTGTCCTTTTGAGATTGTTTTTATGGTTTCATCGCCGCACGTGCTCCCCAGACCTGATGTGTATCCAGAATCGGGAGAAGATGTCTAACAGATCTGAGAGGAAGAGATAGCTCGTTCGAAGCGAAGCTTAGCGCATTGATGCCAACGACTGGATTTTGAATGTAATGGAACCTGGGTTGAGTGTCTGCTTACTGGTCTGCCTCTATGCGGGAGTTCTTCCTATAGACAACTAATACCGTAGCTAAGGATCCAGTATCTTGCAGTGCTAAAATGGCCACCCTCGTAGTGCACAAATGACAAAGACTCTTATAATGTAGTAGAGAACCGCAAAGTGTAGAACTCAGCCACGAACTGCTGCTGATTTGGAATCGCTAGACGTAGGAGAAAAGCTAAATAGGGTTTGTTTTATGGACCAGACATTTGAATGAGGCAAGAAGAGGCGAATGTTTAAGGTTATCCGTAGAGCGCGCTTGTGTAGACAAGGCCCCAAACAACGGTAAGCAGAAAAGAAACTAACAAGTTAGATCCAGATAATCGGATGTACGCGTGAGAAAGCCTCTTCGAGGATTGATTTCGCTAGTTGGAGGTAGTACCATATATGTGTATTTTCTATAGTCCGAGTATCACAACCACTGGATCAACGAGGGAACAAAGATGATTTGGAAATGGGTGGAAGAAGCTAGATGCGCCGCAGGCGTGCTCAGAGTAACGCTATGTACATAATCGGACCTTACCCTAAGTTTGATATCGGTCGCGACTAAGAGGCCTGCGATGGAAGTACGCGTGGCCGCTTATCAACTGTTAAGGTTACAGCTGTTGAGAATCCTAACAGATCTTAACGACGTTGCACGCACCATGCATATAAGCTTGAACTGCGTGGTGCCTCCATGTTGTCCAGGTTGAGAATTGTAATAGTGGGTCTGTTAGCTGCCCATGGAAGAGCACAGGGTGCTTCCCGTTGAAGGATCGACGTACAAACACGTTTAATAAGCTTTCGCACTACAAGGAACGCCCTTCGGGATTATGATCTTGGACCGACAAGGGACAGAATGACCAGACGAGAGTGACACAAGTGCAGGTTCGTCTGCAGGGTGCAAAGAGAGTACAGCAGAGAAGAGGGAAGTACAGGATGGAAAGATGTCCGCATGGGAGAGAGCGGACTCAACATGGCAACGAGGAGAAGATGCGCTCTTCAGCTGGAGTACCCGGAGCTCTTCGGCCAGTAAGCGGGGAATCTCGGGAACGAGATTCTGTTAAGTGGGGGAGGTTTTGTTGACGCCGTTTTCCTTTTCCGCTAGTTCCTTCGGTTTTCCCGGGCCTCCCTCCTATCCTGTCATAGCTGTGCCTCAGTTTTTTCTCCCGGCTAGCCGCATACTCTCCTTGAGAGAGTAGTTGGGCCTACTCAGTCCTTGTAATTCCTGCCGCTTGTCCCCTTGTCTTACTCGTGGTACCTTCTGTGCTGGCCGAGTAAGCACCTGTGAAGTGGCGACTACCTTGTTGAGACCTTGTTGTTTCCTTGTCCCCGAGTTGCACCCGCCGTGACGCGACTATCGGGAGTGGAAAAGAACCAAGTCTTTCAGCTGTCCGCAGCACCGCTTGGCCGGAGATGATAACCTGCTGCATCGCTTGGACCAGTGTCAGTCCGAGCGCTGTCAGTGAGGATTTTCTGCAACCTGTCCTAGCCTTGACCTTAAATGTCCCTCATTCGCAGCTGCAGTGCCCTGCCAACTCCCCCCTGGACACATTGGACTCCAAGGTCACTTTCCCCTGTCAGATTCCTTTGTCAGTTCACCTTGACTTTTTCTCCCTGCCCGTTGCCCAAATCCACCGTGCCTTCCACTCTTGCACGCCGGCTATATATTGAGCCATCCATGCTCTTCTTCCTTTGTTTTGTGCCAAAACCGGGCCAGCTCCAGCTCTGCTTTGGAGTGTTCTTGTTCTATCCTCTCAAGTTTTGGAGCTCTGTTGCCCGGATTGCAACCTGGTTCAGCGGACTGCCACTTCCTGGGCAGGACCCGACTACTATAATTGATCTTTTTCTTGGTGTTATTCCCTGCTTATTGCAGCTGTTTCTTTCTGCTTGTTCAGAAGCTGAATCCGTGGACGATCCAGAAGCCGCTTCGCTCGAAGAAGACCCCTCCTTGGAACAAGGCAAAGCCTCTTTTGAATCAGTATTGATTCCATATATGCAAAACCTCATGTTGTGTTGGAAAATATTATGACAATGCCTAGTTTTGACACCTTTGTAAAAACTGTTGGCTCTCGGTTTTGCAAGCAGCGACCGATGGATCCTTACCCAGTAGTAAACCTTATTTGGTAGGATGTTGTTTATATTTCAAACGCCTTGAAGAGCCCCACCAAATGGCACGTAGCATCCTACTATGAGGATACGAATGCCGAGTAGAATGCTAGCTCTGCGCACGCTTTTGTCGTTGGGAAAAACGTTGGTTTTACCAAACTGAGATTGAAAAAACCCTGTGTACTCCCGTCTGTAATCGGCGTGTTTGTGAAACAAAATAAAGTTGTGAAAAATGCTTGATATACAGAGACCATGTGGCCTGTGTGGCTTGCTATGTATATCATTAAGGACCGTTTCTTTGGGAATTCCTCCGAGCATGATTCAGTGCGACTCAGGACGGGTTATTATCGGGATGCCCCTTGGCCGAGTTAAATAGTAGGTTCAGGGAAGTTCAGTGCGGCCACTGTGAATCCTGTGTGGGATCTTATCGTGGCATTGGATGACTCTAGACTTGGCTTTGGAATGGCCTTGTCACGAATTTTGGGTACAAGGCGAGTACTACGGTTTTGTAATTTTCGTGTCGGATGGGTAAGCGCAACACCTCTTGCACGAGTTTTAGCCAAGAACTGTTTCGAACACCGTGCCCACGGTTAAGGCGATGCAAGTGATTCCCATAGCGTCAGATTTGTTTGCACAGTGATTTGTGAAAGTGTTTGATGGAAAGGGAACCGGGACCAGAGGAGTGAGGCAAGACGGAGGCCCTGTGTGGCCAGAAACGGATCTGTGTGATCCGGGGTGTTAAGCACCATAAAACAGTGTTATGAGAAGTAAACAGGATGAAGATCATTGCTCCCGGGTTGTAAGCAGGGCAGCAAAGTTTCAGCCCCGGGTTGTAGCCAGGGCGGCAATTCAGTGTTCGGGTTGTAGCTAGAAAGACGGTGATGAGCACGTCCTGGGTTGAGCCAGGGCAGCAGTGTCTAGCTAGCTGGTTGTAGCCAGCCTAGCGGGCATTTGTGCATGATCAATGCTCCGGGTTTGTAGCCAGGGCAGCCTAGAGCCCCCGGGTTGTAGCCAAGGGCGGCCGCTAGCTAGCTGGTTGTGAGCCAGTGTAGCGGGCATCATAGTGCCCACAGCTGTGGATTCTGTTGTTAGCCGAGTCTCAGGGTCAACGAGTGGTTGTAGCTACTCGAGGAAGTACAGGAAGCAGCAATACGAAGAAAAGATGATAAGAACATATTAGATTTTACTGCTTTGATT
The DNA here is from genome assembly GCA_003991445.1 of Oryza meyeriana var. granulata. Lineage (NCBI taxonomy): Eukaryota > Viridiplantae > Streptophyta > Magnoliopsida > Poales > Poaceae > Oryza > Oryza meyeriana. The sequence goes on along the minus strand of RYFJ01001684.1, from coordinate 115,731 downwards.
CATTAAGTGGCGAGTTGTTGAAAAGCAGACTTGCGGAAAATGATAGGGGCGTGACCTCTGTCCGACAACAAAAATTTAGCTCACTAGCTGTTTGGAAAGAAAAAGATTTTCCTTAAGGGCAATCTTGTCGGCGAAATGAAACCTTTAGCCTTTCTGTCTGACCGCCATGGCAATCATTTCCGCTTGCTGAGTACGAAGTACTACCTTGTTCATATATATGTTAGTTAGTAGGTTTGAGAAGAAGACGAAGATCCGACTGCTGCCCGGAGTTCCTCCAAGACAGGCCCGATATCGGAGACTTCTGAAGGTTTCGAGCCTAGTTCCCAACCCGAGCCTGTGGGTAGTTTTTTGCCCAGCTTCCGCCCTGTTTCTGCTGTTTCGCTAGTTTAACTGTTTGATTATTTTTTGCCCAATCGCCCGGTCTGTCCTGGATGGATCTCCTTGTAGCTATTGTTAAGTACTCCTGTTTATGTATTATTTGTTAACTCTGTGTTTTATCATTGTTGTGCGACCCGACTACTGATCCTGGATCGGGGTGCCTTGATGCACATGGTGGCCTTACCTAGTCGGTGAGGCGCCACGATTTTATCATATCTCTATTACAGGCTAGGTTCCATCCTCTATCCGAGTGGCCCATATGCTTGTCAATAGAGGGTACCCCGGGCCAATGGCCTCCACAGCAGCCCCTGAGACCTTCATAGTTGAGTCCATAGCTGAATGCCGGTGCTCATTCCTCACAGTAAGTTGCCCGAAGTGCATTGCTCCCGAGTATCTCTTTGGTCCGAAGTGCTTCTTCTTCCCGAGTCCTGTTTCATATCCAGTCTGGCAGACGAGGGCTATGAAGGGTCCATGTAGAAGTTGAATAGTGTGCGGTCGAATAGGCGACACTTTAAGTGTAGCCCCGCCCGACTTTGTGCTTAATATGAACAATTAAATATAAAGTCAAAGATCTTTAACCTTGTATCTATACGCGAGTAGTGCTCCACTGGTATGGTGAGAATCTTCGTATCAGATGTCACCGTAGATAATTTTATAGTCTTTCGAGTAGTATAGCTACTAATGATTATGAGAACTCATCGCATCATGTCAGCCGAAATGGTTTTTATAGTCTTTTTTCCGAGTAGTTTACTATCGTATAATGAGACTCTTTAGCTTTCATGTCAGTTGGAAACGGTTTTTATAGTCTTTCCCGAGTGGCGCCATCAGAGTTAGAACTCTTCAACGTCATTCGACTGGAATGATGTGTTCATGGCAATCGTTTGGCTAAGCATGTAGGCATGTACCACTTTATGAAATTTAATGCCATTACGTGGTCAGGTCTCTTGGAAGCATAACCTGCATCCGCCAATTTTATGAAGACTAAGCTTGTGACCCTTATAAGGATATATCCTCAATACCTGGTGGATAATACGGATCCCGAACACATGGTGTTAGCAATTAGGCCTTCATGAAGGATATCTGATTACCTTCATCGGTTCTGTTGGTAAGCACCGCACGTGATTTTAACAGCCAAGCTAGCAGCATAGTTGAGCGTGCTATTGCAGAAACTCCATATCTTTGGTGGCCCAGGTAACGCGACTGGTAGCCAAGCCACGAATCGGTACAGGCTCTATAAAAGGTCGGGGGAGAAGAGAAAAGATTTCCCTCATCTTCTCTATTCACACCAATCGTTTCTATTCCATGCTTCCACGCCGAAATTGTCGCCTCCGCCTCGCTGGGTTCACCATTGGCTTGCTCTTCTCCCTGAAATCTTCGGGCGATCTCACTCCTCCTCGTCCATTTCCAAGCCCCCTGCCACATTTCCCCAAATTTTCTTGCCCTTAATCCATGCAAAGGGCTTCAGATTTCCTGGGGGCGTCGATGAGACTTGCCGACTCGGTTTGCGGATCGGCTAAGCTTGAAGCTTCTGGAGAGCTAAGCTGAGATACAAGCATGATGTCATCAAAGGTGGCGTCCGGCTGAAGGGAATCGGTTCCGGAGCCCCACGGCTGGTGAGCCCGTTGTTTTGCCTCTTTTTTCAACCGGGTCCTTTTCTCTCCTCCCATGCTTCCGAGTGCTTTCGCCAGCTTCTTGCCTTCTTCTATGAACTTTGAGCTGTGAATCTGAAATCCCAACTCAATAGTTCGCCAGTTTATTTTGGACTCTGTGTGAGTGTTTCCTGGGTGTGGAACCCATTTGAATCTATTTAGACACCTGTTCCACATCAAACCCTAGCCCTCCAAAAGCAAGGTCTAGGTGATTGGGGGGCCGGTATCCAACTCAGGAGTGAGATGAAGAGGATTTATATCAATATTCCCTGAAGTCTTCTCTCAAAGGCTGGCATAAGGAATGGTTTTACTGTTTCGATCTTGAACCCAGCCTCCCCCCTTTTATGGGTTTGCCTCCGACGATTGTGCCCAACTGGTCATCATTGCCCAGCTTTGAAGAAATGGTCCAAGTCCATATTTTGATTGACAAGATTGACAGGCTGAAGAGCGCTGGGCTAACTGGTCCATGAGTGGCCAAACGTTTCTAACTCGGCGCATCAGGCCACTAAAGTTGAGGTGTCATTTCGGCTGGGACTATAAGGGCAGAGGTGACCCTAGCCGGGAGTATCCCGACCTGATGGACAAGCACAAGGGGATCGACATCCTGCTGCAGGATTCTTCGTCAGCGGGGTGGTCGAAACTGAAGACTCAGATCGGTCCATGGCAGCTTACAACTTGAAGAGGCCATGCCCAAAGGTAATTTTCGCTAATATTAACTGGTTATCCACTTATGATGAGTGCTTGTAAATATATGCCCAGGATTGCTTCGCAATGTGTAACATATGTTGTTGATCTACTTGCAGTCATGTGAGGAGTTCAACGAGGACTCCCAAACCTTGTCGGCCATAAAGTCGAAGAAGAGGCCGCTAAGTCCTTCTGCTGCCCAGCCTGACTCCAAGAGAGCGGGGAAGAGGCCTGTCGAAGACCAGGGCAAGAAGAAGATTATCAAGCCGAGTGCCGCAGCCGGGAGTCTAAAGATAAAAGACACCGCCAGTGCAGCTCCCAGTCCGCCGAGTCCCAGACCGAGACCAGCACAGTCAGGCTTAGCGACATCGAGCCCAAAAATGGTAATGCCGAGTACCCGATGCGCCCCAGCCAGCCACACGCAGGAACGGGGCTGACTTAGGGACAAAAAACACCACCGCGACGTGCCATGCCATCCAGCCCGACAGCCGGCAGCCCTCTAGTGTTGACTTCAGGAGCCCCCAAGTGGAAGATCAAATTCTTAAAGAGGTATGTGATCTTGATTCCCACGAAAGTCCTGTTCACCATTGTAGTGTCTTGATATGTGGCTCTTTGTGCAGGAAGCGCGCCAACATTGATCTCAAGGAGACCATGCCGACCACCCCTGTTGTCGAGCCCGCCCCGGCCGAGCCAGCGTGAGCAAGCTTGTCTACTAAGCCGGAGACCGTCCCAGTTGCGGAAACTGAGGTCGTCCCAACGGCAGGGCTACTGAAGCCGACTGACTAGGGGGCAAGTGTCAGAGATGTTGCTCCAGCCCCTGAGCCGATCCCTGAAGCCCCAGCGGCCACCAAATTGGGGGGCCAAGACCCGTCACTGTCCTTGTCGTTGTCTTCATCTTCAGAAAGGCCAGATCTCCCCCGTCTTGAAGCTCCTCCCCGCAAACTCCCAAGGACATTCCACTGGGTGACTCTTGAGGGAACTGCGTAGCGCTACGAGCATAACACCGAGCAGCAGAAAGGGAGCACGAAGTTCTTCTCTGTGCCGCTATCGCCGCGTCCTGGGTGGTCCAGGTACGACTTTCGCCTTGCTGGAGTTCTTGACAGTCTTCCTTGCATAGGTATCTCTGCCGTCCTGACTCCACTTTACTCTGTTTGCTCCAAGCAGAAGATTGTTGACCGCTCAGAGAAGATGGAGAGGTCCTAACGCTAGCTTGTCCCCAACTTCAGTAACATGTGGGCCAGCTCCAGACCTCAAAGGCCGACTGTGGAGCGATGCTAGCCAGGAGAAGGAGGCTTGGCTTGAGGGGAGCTGTCAATTCACGCTCAGGGATGAAATATGGGGCTGCCCATTATAAGCAAGAAGAATTGGAAGTAAGTTCTCCAATGGTGTCTTCCTATACTGAGCCGTTAGTATATTTCTCCAGCTAGGTGTTTCCGGCTGCCCAGTTTGTGTCTGACTGTAATCTTGAGTAACTTGAACTATTCTGATGTACAGCCCTCCGAAGAAGTGCCCCCGAGTTGAAGACCCGAACAGAGGGGGAAACCAAGCTTGAAGGAGGCTGAGGAAGGCCAAGGCCGAACTCGAGAAGACAAGGCCGACTTGGAGAAGGCCAACACCAAGTGAGAGAGAGAGAAGGCTGAACTGGAGAAGGCCAAGGCCAAATGGGAGGCCAACTACGAAAGTAAGTCTTCCCTCTGACAATGATCTTAACCAATCCAATAAGTGCTCTTTCTGTAGTTTTGCTTGACAAGTTTACTTGTGGATGAACCCGGGCAGCTGCTAGAGCCAACGCCTAAATCCAGTTTCAAGCTTTTGCAGAGGAGATAAAAGTCATCAAGGAGTCACGGGAGATCCTTGCCGAGTCCACGAAAGGGATCCTTGACATAATGGACCCTCACTATGTGGGAACCAGCTCCAACATGATCTCCCAGGTGCAGGCGAGCCTTAACGAAGCCTTAAGTACCCTGAAGAGGTACTCGGACGAGAGTATTGTTCTCGCTTGGCGTCCCAAACCCTTAGCGATGACCAAGTCGATCTACCCTAGGGCAGACCTTGAGGCCATCGGAGAGGGATTCGCCAAGGAGACGACACCTGACGGGGTGCTGGAGCTGATAACCTAGGCGAGGCCGACTGCAGAGGTGATCACCCGAGACTGGGCATGTAAGCAATCCCATCATGTTAGTCAGTGTATATAAATTTTTGTAAGGACATGTGTAATATATGTGCAATGCCGCCAAAGCTCTGAGTTTTTACTTAGTTGTCATTAGCTTTACCCAACTATATAGTCTACACTGAGTTAGTCTATAGGAACTTAATAAAATCGTTCACCGCAGAAAGCTGTACTCGGGCAGACATAACAAAGTCATTGCAAAACTTCATAACTTAAGCAAAATAGGCTCGTATATTACTGACAAAGCACATAGAATACATGCAGCCCCCGACTCACTACCCGGTTGGAACAAGCAGTGTAGTGAGTCAGAGAAAAACTGTACACATGGGAAAGTATAAAACTCAGGTATAGAAAGGACGTAGCTGTTCTATGTTCCATAAGTTGCTGACGAGGGCACCGTTTTTGGTCTTCAGTCTGTAGGCGCCTGGCCGTGTGACCTCGGCGATAATGAACGGCCCTTCCCATATTGGGGATAGTTTATGCCTGTCTTTGGTGGTTTGTATTTTTCTCAAGATGAGATCCCGACGCAAAAAGGCGCGGCCACGGACATTGCAATTGTGGTAACGACACAGGCCTTGTAGATACCATGCCGACTGGATTATTGCAGTCTCCCTCACTTCTTCCAACTGATCTAGTTCAACCAATCGGGTATTATTTGGGATGTCTTCTGAATAAGCCCGAACTCGCGGAGAGCAGAACTCTAACTCGATTGGTAACACGGCCTCAGCACCATAGACCAAGAAGAAAGAGGATTGCCCTGTTGCCCGACTAACCGTGGTTCTTAGAGACCAGAGAATGGGTGGGAGTTCTTGTACCCACCGGCCCCGCATATGGTTGTAGTCGGGTCGAATATCAATGTCTTGATGCTTGTAAGAATGCCATTGGCATGCTCAACCTGTCCATTGCTCCGCGGGTGGTGCCAGCAGATGCATAACAGATCGTTGATGCCGAAGTTGTCACAGAAATCTTGAAAGACGCGGCCCTCTTTTTTTTGAGTTTTTAGTTTGCTCTCTTGTGTGGAACTGAGTACTGTTGTCTGGTTATGAGCAGTTAGGAACCCCGAATCAGTAATATACTCATTATTGAAGTCCTTTGCTTCCTTGCCGCTGTTATGTAGCAACGGGTTTTGCCTCAATCCACTTTGTGAATTTATCCACTGCGACGAACAAGTGTGTGGACCCTCCTAGCGCTTTCTTGAAAGCCCAACCATGTCCAAGCCCCCACAGATCTGCAAAGGGCAGAGATTGGTAATAGGTTTGAATTTCTTGGCTAGGAGATTTTGTTTGTCTTGCATAGAACTGACAACCCTCACATGTGCGAACAATGTCTTTTGCGTCTGTCACTGCTGTTGGCCAAAAAAATCCCTATTGGTAAGCCTTTCTGACTAACGTCCTAGATGCGGCGTGGTTGCCACATATGCCCAAGTGGATTGATTGCAGAATCTGCTTGCCCTCCTCGGTGGTGGCATAGCGCATGAGGACACCGGATGCACTTCTTCGGTATAGGTCTTCTCGACGATTAGGGAAGCTTTTGTCTTTCGACGTTTGATTTGTTCAGCTTGAATGCGATCTTCTAGGAGTTGTCATCGTCCAGGAGGAATTTTGAGAACATGAGTCGCCAATCTTCGGATATGATCAGTACTTTGTCTGTCACCGAGGTAGGTTCGCCTCCCGACTGGTCTGGCACTGGTTTCTTCTTCACTAACGGCTCCATGAGTTGCTCGACAAAGATCCCAGTCCGGACCACTTCTCGCTTCGATCCCATGTTAGCCAGTTCGTCTGCAGCATCATTGTATTGTCGTAGGACATGAGTTATCTCCAGCCCGTCGAACTTGTTTTCCAGCCTCCAGATCTCCTGATAGTACTCCGCCATGGTATCATCGAGACATGTCCAATCTTTCATGACTTGGTTGACCATGAGTTAGGAATCTCCACGCACAACCAATTGACGGATGTCGAGTGATATAGCAATGCGGAGCCCGTGGATGAGTGCCTCATACTCGGCGACATTGTGGGAAGCCGGGAAGTGGATCTATAGAACGTACTTGAGTTTTTCACCGGTGGGTGATGTCAGTACGACGCCAGCCCCGGCGCCGCCAATCCTTAGAGAACCGTAAGAAGTCGAATTGTGTCCAGTACTCTAGCTTCGCTGTTGATGTAGGCATCTGAACTTCTGTCACTCGGCCACGAAGTCCGGCTAGAGCTTGGTAATTTTATTGCTGTCCGTGGCTACAAGGTGATGTCGAACCCATCAACTCGAGCGCCCATTTAGCGATTCGGCCAGTGGCCTCGCGATTATGCAGGACGTCCCCGAGTGGATACGATGTGACCACCGTGACTTGATGCGATTAGAAATAGTGCACCAACTTCTGGACAGTGATCAGTAGGCCATAAAGCAGCTTCTGGACCTGCGGATATCATATTTTGGAGTTGGCAAGGACCTCGCTGACAATGTAGACTAGCCGTTGTATCTTCTGTATGTGACCCGGTTCGGATCGCTCAACCACTAACACCGTGCTGACGACCTAGGTAGTTGCCGCCAGATATAGCATTAATGGCTCTTGGGGCATAGGTGACGGCAACACGGGTGGTGATGTGAGAAATTTCTTGAAGTCTTCGAAGGCTTGCTGGGCTTTGGGGGTCCATTGGAAATTGTCTGCTTTCTTCAGTAGCTTGAAAAAGGGCATGCCCTGTTCGTCTAGTCGGGAAATAAACCAGCTGAGTGCCGCCATGCAGCCTGTCAGCTTCTAGACGTCCTTCTGGCTAGTCAGGGGTGCCATGTTCATGATTGCATTGACTTTCTCCGGGTTGGCCTCGATGCCACGATGTGATACAATGAAGCCGAGTAGCTTGCCGGAAGGCACACCGAAGGCGTACTTTTCCGGGTTCAGCTTCATCTTAAATCTTCGAAGATTTGTGAAGGTTTCTTCTAGGTCAGCGATGAGGTCTTCTTTGGACTTGGTCTTGATCACTACGTCATCGACGTAGGCCTCCATGTTGCGCCCGATTTGAGTGTGTAGACACCACTGAATTGCTCGTTGATACGTTACTCCAGCGTTTTTCAAACCGAACGGCATGGTGATGTAGCAGTATGCACCAAATGGCGTGATGAAAGATATCTTTAGGCAGTCCTCCTCTTTCAGGCTGATTTGGTGGTATCCCGAGTAACAGTCGAGAAAGCAGAAAATTTCACACCCCGCAGTTGAATCCACCACCTGATCTATTCTAGGTAGACCAAATGGATCCTTGGGGCACGCCTTGTTTAGGTCGGTGTAGTCGATGCACATGTGCCATTTACCGTTTTTCTTCCGGACCAGGACTAGGTTTGCCAGCCAGTCCGGGTGGTAGACCACTTTGATGAACCCGGCTGCGAGGAGCTTGGTTATCTCCTCCCGAATAGCATCTTTCTGGTCCTGTGCGAAGCGCCGTAGCCGTTGCTTGACTGGCTTGGCGTCTGTCTTGATGTTGAGGGCGTGCTCGATCACCTCCCTTGGTACGCCCGGCATGTTGGATGGTTTCCATGCGAAGATGTCTTTGTTGGCTTGGAGGAAGGTGACGAGCGCGTCTTCCTATTTGGGGTCGAGTCCGGTCCCGACTAGAGCAGTCTTGGAGGGGTCGGAAGGGTCCAAGGGGATCTTCTTCGTGTCAGAGTCCGCTGAAATTCCTGATTTCGCTACCATTTTCGCTGGAACTTGGTCATCCTTGACTTCAGTTGCAACGGCTTGCCGAATGCTAATGCGTCCGACTGCCGCCTCTTGTAATTGAGCCAACTCGCTGCTCTCCTTGTCGCAGGTGAAGGCTTGCTTGACATCGCTGCGGAGGGAGAGAACTCTGGCTGGCCTAGGCATCTTGAGCACCATGTAGGTATAGTGCGGTATCGCCATGAATTTGGCGAGCGCCGGTCATCCGAGTATCGCGTGGTACGCGGTCTCAAAGTCGGCAACCTCGAAGCAGATGCTTTCTGTGCGGAAATTATCCCACGTGCCGAAGGTGACTAGCAAGGTTATCTGCCCGAGAGGTGTTGAAGACAGGCCGGGAATTATCCCGTGGAAGGGCACCGTACTCGACCGCAGATCTGAACGAGGGATGTCCATCTCATCTAGGGTCTTAGCGAAGAGGATGTTGAGCGCGCTTCCTCCATCTATGAGAACCTTCTTCAGCTTGATATTTTTAACGACCAGGTCCAGGATGAGTGGATAGCGTCCCGGATGTGAAACCCGATCTGGGTGATCTGCACGGTGGAAAGTGATGGACATCTCTAACCAGCGCAAGTACTGGGGGGCGTCTGCTGTAGAGACCACGTTGACATCGCGCGCCGTAAGCTTCTGCTTTCTCTTGGACTCATACGTAGACGGCCCTCCGAAGATGTGGTTGAGCTCAGCCTGGGGATCTTGGAAATCGTCGGCCGGGCCCAAATCTATCTTGTCTTTGTCCTTGTCGGTGCCAGACGATGAAGTCTGCTCGAAAGCAAACTTTTTGAGCATGAAGCAGTCCTTGGCCGCATGTTTACCCTTGGGATGGAAGGGGCAAGGCCCGTTCATAACTTTCTAGTATTCATTGTTTCTTGGGGGCCGCGATCGAGTGCGCTCCATGTTGGCCACCTCGTTATCCGACTTTCGCTTGCGGCTGCCGGATTTGTTCTGTGATGGCTCGTTGTCGGCTTTCGCCTTTTGGTCCTTCTGCCGGGACTCCTTCTTTTCGTCGCGAGCTTCTGCGACCACTTCGGCCGAGTCAGTGTATTTGTTCGCCATATCGAAGAGAGCCCGAACAGAGGCTGGTGGCTTCCGAGTGAACTTCGCGATGAACGGGGCATCCTTGACTCCCTTACGAAAGGCGGCGATGATGACCTCGTCCTTGATCATAGGGATCGAATTGCGCTTCTCGGAGAACCTTTTGATGAACTCACGAATAGACTCGTTCTTCCTCTGGTGCAGCTAATAGAGATCGTGCTCGGAAGACGGCCGCTCGTAAGTCCCCTAGAAGTTGGCTATAAAGCGTTCCCGGAGTTCCCCCCAGGAGCTGATTGATCGCCTTGGGAGCCCTGTTAGCCATGTCCTCGCTGAGTCGGCCAGGGTGACCGGGAGGTAGTTAGCCATGGCTTTGTGGTCACCTCCGGCAGCTCGAATCGCCAGAGTATACACGGTGAGCCAGGACTCGAGGTTAGTCTTGCCATCATATTTCTCGATCCTCGTAGGCTTGAAGCCCGACGGCTAGTCAACGTCTTGTAGATCCTAGGTGAAGGCTAGTATGCCTTCATCTTCATGAGGGCTTCTGCTCCTACCGCGACAATTAAACCGCTCGTGGTGGAGACCGAAACGCTCATGCTCGTCCTCCGGTCGGCGGCGCTCGTCCTCTTCGCATTCACGGCGCCGAGCGTTGATGTTGTGGCAGAGATCGCGTTGCAGATGTCCTCGGAGGTCTTGGTTGAACCAGCAATCGTTCTGGTGATGCTGCCGATTGTTGTTGTTGGTGTTGCCGAGTGATGTTTGCCGTGACTCCTCATGCGGCTGACTTGAGCCGGCTGCCCAGCGTCGTGCAGATGCAGACGAGATTGCCGCTGGAGAACCCGACCGGTTGGTCGGTATAAGTGTTTCGCCCGACTACTGGTGCTGCTGACAGGCAGCAGCTGTGATCATCGCCTTGATCTTGGCTATCGTCGGGGTGGCCTGATGATCAGGCCTGAGCTAGAGCGTGTCCAGTAGGGTTGCAGCGGCCACAACATTCTGCTGAGGCGTGACGAAGACGTCGTGGTCGCCGACTCGGGTCTGGAGGATCTGTTGCTGAGCGGTTCGCCCAGCCCTACTGTTGACGCCGAAAACCGCCGGGTGTGCCAAAAAGCTTGCTGACGATCTGGTTCGGCGTCTGGTGACACGCGAAGGCCTGGGAGATCTGCTTAGCTCCAGTGCAGGTCCTAAAATATTTGAGGTTCGTAGGCGTGCCAGTCAATTTGACCCCGCAATTGACAAGGAGATGAAGAAATCTGATTACTGATCCAATCGGCCTGCAAGCCGATACGGATTCCTTCCAGCCGATCGCCGCTATGCTCGTACCCAAGCTCTCGCCTGTACTCACGCCCGGGTCTTGTGCTCGCGTTCTCGCTCCCGGGTCCTCGCTTGTGCTCGTGCCCAGGTCAGCAGCAACTGCACATCGACTATCGGCCGATACGGACTGATGTAGGCTCCTCGTAGCCGATGGCCGATGGCACCCGTGTATCGGCTAGGAAACCGATAGCGCTATAAACAAATAGATAAGCTGTTAGTACAATATGTGCATCGGCTAGAAGCCGATGATAAAATAGATAGGCAGAATAATAAGCCAGCCGACTGCCGAGGAAACACATGTGCATCGGCTAGAAAACCGATGATAATATAGATGACAAACAGTAAGGATAATACAGTCGGCTTTATAAAAAGATAACCTATCGGCTAAGCACTCCGATAGAACGTCGCATATACACCGATCGGCTCGACAAGGATAAATCTATTATTATCGATCTAGTAGTTCAAACCTAACTGATGCAGCACAGATCGATAATAGTAAAGGAACCTCAACAAACCGATAGATCTAATGCAACTGTGATGAAAATAACTTACCGGCTATACATTCCGATAAGACGCTTGCACAAAGGCTATCAGCCTAACAGGAATAATTTATCGCTAGCAGTTTAGTAGGTCGGACCCAACCGATGCAGCACAAACTGATGATAAACTACCCCCGATAAACTGATAAAAACTATGCACGCGTGATGTGATATACCTGACCAGCCTAAGAGGTCGGACCGAACCGATGCAGCCGTAGACAGATCCGATACACCGTGGTAAGCCGACTACCATAGACCGACTAGAATATCGGACCTAACCGAGAAAGTCCTAGCCGATTGGTAGTCGGGGTAACGAGACTTACCCTCTCGCAGGAGTTCGGACCTAACCGATGCAGCCCCGCTCGAGAAGCAAGAACCCGTTGGTAAAGGGTGGCGATGCGCCGAAGTTGTATTGATCGATTAGATAGATTACAAGGTCCCCGGGCATACGTATATATACCCCGAGTTACAAGAGTCCTTATAGGACACGGTACAGGACTTTCCTAACTAGAAAAAGGAAAACTGACAGACCTGATCGGACAAGAGATCAGGTTTCCTAAAAGATAAAACTATCTAATAGATAAGATAAATAACTGCCATAACGTGGTCTTCACGATTCCTTCCAGGTTTGGTCTCTTCCAGATGAGCTTCCATTGGCTGACATGGCTTCTTTCCTTAACCGAACATGGATATGAATCGTGCCAAATTTTGGCGTTAACACCTACATAGCTCGTCGTTGGGAGCCTTGCGTTCGGCCTCCTCCTGTTGCCGTAGTCAGCGGGCTTCCTCCTCCTACTCTTGTTGTACTCGGCGCACCTCCGGGGGAGGGGTTGATGCCATGAAGATTTCTCGGGGAAGAAGGAAATTCACCAGACTGGTGTCCGAACTGGTGTTCGAATCGTTGTCCGACTTGGAGTCAGAATCCGAGTAGTTGATCGGAGTAAGGACGACTCCAACCTCCCTAGATTTAATCTGGAGTGGCTCTGAGCCACGCCCAAACTGAACCGCAGGGGATCGGGTCCGCCGCGTGGGATGTAGATCCGCGGTGCCGTCGGGTCCGTACAGGAGATTGATGATCTCTCCCCTTCCCAGCCCGACCTAGGCTGGCTCAAGGCCTAGCGCAAGTCGGACGCCAAAGGGGAGAGTTGTCCTGAGACCCGGGCAGGTGGTAGATTGCCGCAGCAGTTCGACGAGGGTGGCTGCAGCGTCTTGTAGGCCCACTGGCGCGGAGTCGGCTGGTTCCTCGGCCGGTTGGATCAGGTCTGCGTCGGCCAAGGTGAGATTGCCAATCTGGTCGGTGATGAAGTCAAGGCTTCCGAAAGTTATTGTGTCTCCCGGGGAGAATTTGCCGCCGTCGACTCCGATTGCTGGATCCATCGAGCTTGTAGATCTAGATCTCACCAAAGCCCCCTACCTGGCGCGCCAACTGTCGATGTTTTAAACCGGCAATATGAATATAGGGCTACTCAACAGATTGAAACTCGGTGGATTGCAAAGGAACACGGGGAGGTTTATACTGGTTCAGGCCCTTGATATGAGGTAATACCCTACATCCAGTTGTGGTGTATTCCTTTGAGGATGTGTGTTTACTTCTATGAGCTTATGATGTCTTGCCCTCAGGGGGTGCCTTGCCTCCCCTTATATACTGGGGGACAGGGGTACAAGATAGGAGTCCCAACCATATTACGGCCAAGGGATCTCCTCTTAGAGACACAACTTATCCGACTAGGATTGTATATTTCTTATTGTACAAGGCAAAGTCTGCCAGGTTTTATCATATCTCTAATTACAAGGCTAGGCCCATCCTCTATCCGAGTGGCCCATATGCTTGTCATGAGGTACCCGGGGCCCATGGCCTCCACACGGTGGCACCCTCCAACTGATCGAAAAGATCATCAATCCTTGGCAAGGGGTACTTGTTCTTGATGGTGACGTCATTTAGTGCGCAATAGTCCACGCACATCCACTTTATTTTGTCTTTCTTTTCCACGAAGATGATTGGTGCTCCCCAAGGCGATGTGCTTGGTCGGATGTAACCCTTCTGTAGCAGATTGTCGACTTGCTTCTTGACTTCTGCCATCTCATTCGGTGCCATTCTGTACGGCCTCTTGTATATTGGTGCTGTTCCTGGTGCCAAATCAATTCTGAACTCGATTTTCCTTTCTGGTGGCATCCCCGGTAGATCTTCCGGGAACACATCCGAGTATTCCCTTAATATCGGAATGTCCTCTATTTTCCTTTCTGGCTTTGTTTCATTTTCAACTTGTTGCTCCACTGCGACCAGGTTCAAGCTCACTTCCTACCCCTGTGGCACTAACGATTTGAAAAATAACCGCCTTTCCTTCCGGACTGGTTACCATTACGGTGCGATCGGTGCAATTGATCACTCCTTTGTGTCGGGTTAACCAATCTATTCCTAGGATGACGTCTAGTTCTTTGGATTCTAGGAGGATGAGATTGGCTAGAAAGGGTGATCCTTGGATTTCTAGGCTCACTGAAGGGCTATAGTGAGCTGTGGTCATGCGGTTCCTAGGTGTATGAACCCGCATGGGGATCTTAAGTTCCACTACTTTAATCACATGTGTTTCCACAAATTTCTTGGACATGAAAGAATGCGTTGCACCAGAATCAAAAAGTACGGTAGCAGGTATTGAGTTCATGAGAAACATACCCAGTACTACCTCCGGTGTAGCCTGCGCCTCTTCCACGGAGACATGATTAACACGCCCCTTTATCACTTGTTGGTTGACGTTGGGGTTCTGGGGAGCGGCAAGCCTGGGTCCCATGCATTTCAGCTTCGAGCACTTGTCGGCGAAGTGGCCCGGTTCATTGCAGTTGAAGCAAATGAGGGTGTTGCCCCCACTGTCTTTCCGTGACTGACTCTGCTGCGCTGGTGCCATTGGTGGGCGCGGAGTGGGATGATGGTGGTGCTGCCCGCTGTTGCTACTGTTGCCTCCGAAATGCCCTGGTTGGAACGGACGCTGCTGGCGAATGATCATGGTGGAAGGTACACCCTGATGCCCCAGCGTCACCCATGGCCTCTGGTGCTGCCCCTGGTGAGCTCAGAACTAGGCCGCTTTTCTCTTGCAGTCTATCTTGTTGCGTTGATTTTCCTGGAGGATCGCCTTATCCACCAGTTTCTCGAAGTTTGGATAGTCACTTGAGAGGAGCTGGTTAGTGAGCTCGTCGTCAAGTCTGTCCAGGAACCTCTCCTGTCTCTCCACATCGGTGCGGATATCCTCGGGCGCATAGCGCGCCAAACAGTTGAAGCCGTGGAGGTACTCCGTGACCGTCCTATTTCCCTGCACCAATTCCCTAAACTCCCTCTTCTTCTTTGCCACAATTCCTACCAGAATTTGAGACTTTCGGAAGTTGTGGCAGAATTCAACCCAGGTGACCTCGGTGGTAGCAATGCGGGTCACAAGAAAATTGTCCCACCAAGCTGATGTAGGACCTTGGAGCCGGTGGGTTGCAAAGGCGACCTTTTCCTGATCACTTCACTAGAGGAGATTGAGCTTCTTCTCGATTACCAACAGCCAGTCGTTGGCGTCCATGGGGTTGGTGGTGCTAGAGAAGGTTGGCGACCTGACCCTCAAAAACTCAGGCAATTTTGACTGAGGAGCGGTGGTCGGGATGTGAGGTTGTTGATGCTGCTGATGTAGATTGTTTTGCTGCATCTACTGCATCATAAATGCCAACATCTGGTTCTGGTTGGCCAGGACCTGTGCAAGCATCGGGTTTTCTGGTAGCGGAGGAGGCATGTGATTGGGAGCTACGGGGTTCTGGGGTGCTCCATCCTACTGGTTGGTAGCGCTGGCGTCACTGGCAGCACGGTTACCATTCCTTGTGTTCACCATCTGAAGGGGAAGATGGAAATAGGAGGAAAGGAGAAAAACGGATGGCTCAGATACAGGAGTGATAATTAAGTGGCTGAATTAAATTAACTGAAATTTATAGTTGGAAACATAAGGAAAAACCAGTTCAACTCCTAATTACAGCAAACACACCACAATAGACGGTATGCCACCAACTAACCCCAAGCAAACATCCTAACATTACAACTAATCATGAAATCAAACTAAAAAAAAGATGAAAACTAAGGATGGCGCGTCTAGTGCTCAGAGCGGCTCCTGCGGTCATCCGAGTTGTATTCCGGCTCATGCTCGTTGCCCACCTCGTCGTTGGTGCGGCTCCTAGATCTGCTCACGTAATCCACACTACCGTGAGCCGAGGAACTAGCCTCACTGTGGGTGCAGGATCCGCTGAAGGAGCTGCTGTCGTCAGTGGAAGTGAAGCACCCGTGGATGCTGGTGCCCCCAAGAGAGCTGCCGTCACTCAACAACACGCTGATCATGCCTCTGGTTGGTGATGGTGCGGGTGCTGGAGCTAGAGCTAGAGCTGGAGCTAGCGCCGGTGCATGTGGCCCGTTCTAGGGGGCCAACTGAACCCGCACAGGAGGAAGGGTCCTCTTCCTTGGGGTCAGACGAATCCTAGCCCCACCGGGTGGTGGCTGTCCCTTCAACTCTGCGACCTCCTTCTTCAGCCAGTCGATCTTGTTTTGGAGACCAATGATGGTCATCCTGTTGGCGTCCTCTCGGTCGTGGGCTGCACGCACACAGTTGGCGTGCATGTAGTCCATGGCCCACATCGCCCGCCTCATGTGGACGATGGTGGTGTCATTCTCGTTGTCAACTTGCTGAAAGGTGCTGTAAACCTGGTAGTGAGTCCGGCTGGGGAGGTAGCGGTAGGCGGTGGTGCGGAGGGTGGAGTGATGCCTCCGGCGTAGCTCTCCGACCAGACAGAAAGCTGCCTCCTAGCAGGCGTGATCATAGGTACGCCCGCCGATCTCGACCTCCATAGCAGGTAGGAGGTACATCTCGCCAGGCAGCTCCAAGCGAACCCGGTGCGGGAGCTCACCCTCCATGGGCTCCACTGTAGTATACTCTGGGGCATGGCTGTACCCCAATGTGAAGCTCATCATACGAAGCTCTTCAACAAACCCACCCATGTCTGTGCCGCGCTGGTTGGGGAGATTGTCCATCTATAGAAGGCAAGGAGGGAGAATCAATGTATACTCAGATGCACATAAGTGAATCGTAAATAATTTGAAAATAAACAACAATTTTATGCATAAAATAATTTTGTATGTAAACCTGAGACCGACGGAATAATACAGTAAAACCAAATAGTACCGAATAAATTTTAAATAATAATTGCAAAGCAAGTAGAAATATTTTATGCATGCCTTAAATCATACATCACCCCAATAACCAAATAGTACCAAATAAATTTTAAATAATAATTGCAAAGCAAGTAGAAATATTTTATGCATGCCTTAAATCACACATCACCCCGATAACCAATGTTTTCCCAAAGTTTGGACTCCTATGCCATAACCCTTGAGTAAAATTTCCACCCTAAATTTGACCCGACTCAAAAATTTTAATCAAATAAAAGGTCAAGATTTTATCCCAATCCTAGAACAAAGAGCACATAGTTGGCCATTTGAGTAGCAAAAGAGTAGTGCACAGCTCAAATTAAGGTCCCACACGGTGTCTTACCACCTAACTAGGTTCACATAGAATCACCCATCATCCCGGTCCAAAACATTTTGTCCACTGGTTCATTACTACACATGGTGCAACACATGCTACCGAAAAGATAGCACATAGCCACACAGTTTGTATGAAAACAATGATACATATATCATTTATCAAAATTATGTTTTGCTTGTAAAATAATTTAAGCAAGGATAAGCATAGCTACTCTACCCTAAGTTGATACCCAAGTTCTACTCACTATTAATTCTAGGGTGACAAGGTATCATAGGTCAACAATAATATTCAAGGCATGGAATGATAGCAATAAGGTCATTTCTACGCAATACGATAATTTGTAAACAAAAACATGCATAGTTCAAAATAAAACATTTTATAAACTGAGTTCAATATGATCAAAAGGTGTGCACTTGCCTTGCTCCAAGTATTGCACTTGAGCAACTTTTTCTGCTACGACTTGATCCTCGACATCAACATCTACACGATCGCAAAGCAAGAAACAAATAAACACAAAGTAAAGACCATGTAAAGCAATATCAAATGGAGGAAAACAAACCGTACAAAGAGGTAGAGCTCAATTTTAAAAAAAAAATAGAAAGAAGAACGTGTCAAATCGGAGTTCAAACGAATAAGATATGACCTTCGGAAATTTGAATTCAGAATAAATCCAAAAAGAAATTGAAAATGAATATTCTTTGGATTTTGAATTTCAGAAATTGGATTATTTTTAATTGATAAATAGTGGTGGGGTCCACTGTTAGTGGGAGGCTCACGGTTGTCACGCCCGGAATTTCACCACCGAAATTCTGAACGTTCATGTGTATTAAATCCCTCTCCAGGAAAGTCAGGGTACACAAAACCAAGTTGTCATACAAAGTGCATCTTACAAACAGAATAAAATAGTCTTACAAAAATGCAGCGGTAAAGATGAACAAAGCCTATATACAGCTTGCCAAGCGGAGGCTTCCATTCCACAGGCATCTTGACGGCGGAGCCAGCCTAGTCCTCTTGCTGATCCTCGTCAGACATGAACTCCACCACTGAGAGGGGGAAAAAGGAGCAAGACTGAGTACCACCCACAGTACTCAACAAACCACACCCACAAATATTCTCAATACACAGGGGCAAGGATAGGCTAGAGGTTTATTTGCATAAAAGCAGTTGTAAACAGTAGTAGTTCGCAAACGGTGAAAAGGTTGATTAATTGAACAAGATTAATCATCCACTGATCAACGTTACACCATGTTAACCATGCCCAACCATCCACCTGAACTACACCAGTTCCATTAAATCAAGTTGATTAAGTGAGGGTGAGACTAATCACGGTGAGTCTTGACCAACATGCCCATAACCGCGGGCATGGCTATTCGAATAGATTTAACTCTAATCAAAGGTGTACAACTGTACCCACAAGACATAGCCCCACGCACATTCTCGTGTGCCGGCACATCACCACGATACCCCGCGAGAGGCTGTGACAGGGCACACCATATCGGCCAAGCTACCCCCCTTGCGCCACAATGGATTCGGAAGCTGACCAACCCATCCCCGGGACAACCCAACTCCATCACGCCCATTCTCACCATCGGTGCCTTGGAGAGGGAGAAGGGACACTACAAGCCCAGCTGTTGCCCACGCTAGCTTGTGGAAAGTACGATTAATTGCCCAAGGGGTTCCTGTGAACCAGTCCTTATTTGCCATGGGTGCTACCAACAAAACCAAGCACCTGCAGCCCACCATTTAGGTCAAATTTTAGTAATTTAACATTAACATATCCAGAGTTCTATTTTCCGACATTGAGTCGAACCAAGAATGTAAACATTAATATTTAATTCCTAGGTGAACTAATAGTTTCAAAGCATGGCTAAGCATCCTAAGAATAGTATTCCAATCATGTTGTTACCTAGGTGACAAGGGACAAGGTTCAAATACTAAGGCATGGTCCTATCAATATAAAGGTTATACTCCATACCACATGAAATAATAAAAACGTGCAGGCTTATTTAAATAAACAAAGCATTTTACCAAAAAGTAGGTGCAAAATGATCAAAATTACAGTGTGACTTGCCTTGCTCTGGCTCAACATACTCGGTTACGACCTCGTAGTAAACGGGAGTGTCAACTGCGTCGGATTCTATAACAGACAATACACAAACAATCAAAAACAGTACATGTGGGCATTCAAACAGAGGTGAAAATATTTTTAATGAATTCTTGGCATTTTTCTAGATTTAATGAAATTTGAATGGACTTAATCGGAGTTCGTATGAATTAGTTATGAATTTTTGAAGTTTTACTACGATTTTCAATGTAAATTAATTATTAAATGATTTATTGCGCAATTAAATAAATTATTGCGTCACCGGACCTAGGGAGCCGGCGCCGATAGGCGGGCCCCACCGACTGATGACCCCAGGGGGAGCGGCGCATGGTGGACCAAGTCCACTGCGGCCCAGTGGGGAATGGCCACGTGGCAACCACGGCGGCCGACGAGCCGACGCGGCGCCCAGGTGGCGCCGACGTGGCGGGGAAGCAGTCGCCCGTGGGGGCGCCATGTGGCCGGTCCGGATCTACCCAGAGGCTGATTAGACGGCCCCGGACGAAAGGGGGCCCGTCCCCGCCGACGCCGCCGCGCCGCTGCGGGGCAAGCGGCCCGATGGTCGCCGCCGGCGACCATTCGGCCCCTGGAGAATGGCATCGAGCTGTGGGATGGAGCGAGAAAGACGTGGGGGTGCTCACCGAGGGGTTGCGATAGCCGGAAGGTGGTGAACGGTAGCGAACAGAGGTTATAGGCGGCGGCTGAGGTACAAGACGACGGCGAAGTCGGCGTCCCAGCGAGGATCTCTGGCGACGGAGACGCGGACGAGGTTGATGTGGTCCTGGCGAAGATGTCAGAAGGAATTAGAACCAAAATAGCCAAGTGGATTGACGGGGAGACGCGGCCAAAAGCCGGTGGAATGGCCTACCGAGGAGGACGACGGTGAAGATGGACCTCCGATGGCGTAGAGGCTCACGGATGCGGTGGCCGGGCTTCGCGCGAGTGCGGCGGAGCTGGTGGTGGCGAGTGCATGATCTGGCGATGGCTACGGCGGTGGCGACAGACGACTGGAGACGGTGGAGTGCGGCGGTGGCTCGGGATCACACAACGCGGGGTGCTAGGGAGCTCGGGAAGCGTCAGCCTTTGAGGGGAAAACAAGAGGAGAGGAGGGTGAAGAGTTTTAAGAGCTCAGGCAGGCGAGATCGCGGCCGAAACGGCTCCATTTTTCATGGGTTTGAGGACGGTGGCCGCAGCGTCGTGCGCGTGATTCTCGCGTGAGAGTGGGTGAGGACGCCAGAGATCGTGGGGAATGGGCGAGGACCTGGTCCGACGTCATTTGAACCGAGTGTGGGCGTGCAGGGAGACGAGGCAAGGCGCCGATTGAACGGCGGAGGGGAATTTCTCCTCCGCTCGATCCGGACAGAGGAGGACGAAGGTACTGACAGGCGGGCCCGGCCTGTTATAGGGAGGGCGAGCAAGCGAGGCGGCCTGACGGGCGGGCCCTACAGGGCAGCGAAAGAGGGAGAGGGGTGAGCGGCCGACAGATGGGTCCCGCGGGACAGCGCGCACGTGCAGGCCACGCGGGCAGGCCGAGAACAGTGCTGGGCTGGGGGCCCAGCGAGAGGAAAAAAAGAAGAAAAAGGAAAAGGGAAAGAAAAGAAAAGGAAAAGGGTTTTTCCAGTGAAGTTTAATTCCGATAAAGGTTTTTGATTTATTAAAAGTACTTCCTGTGCTCTAAAAATTCCAATAAAAATCCTGTTAATATATTTTGGCAAGAGGAATAAAAGAAAATTATTCCCAGCCACAGTAATTTATTATTTTGCATTTTTCTCATTTTATTAGTTCATTTGGCCCATTTAATTTATTTTTCTTGGATCAATTTCTTAGGCATATTTTGTGTGGCTATATTTAGGGGAAAGATTTAGGGTGTGACAATGGTGGACTTGTCCACGAAGCTTGGGATGGACGGAGGTGGTGGCCCGGTGACATGGAAAACCACGTGGCAACACTTCGGTGGATGGGAATGATGTGGCACGGTGACATGGCACATGATTAGATTATGAATATCCTACGGCTAAGATTTGATCTAGAGATCGGATGGTCGAGATCCACTGGGTTACTGTGATTCAGGCCCGATTATCGATGTTTTATGTCGGCTGTATTGATTATGGGGCTATTCGTAAGACCTAACTTGATGGATGCGAAGGGACACAAAAGATTTATCCTGGTTCAGGCTCTCAAGGTGAGGTAATACCCTACTTCAAGCTGTTGTGTATTGCCTTCGAGATTTCTCTGGCGAGATTGATTGTGTGTATGTCGATATGCCCCAGGGGGCCCCTTGCCTCTCCTTATATACTGAGGAGGCAAGGTTACATGGTAGGTATTCCAGTCGGACTCGACCAAGGGACTTCCCTCTAAGAACATAGAGTAACCGGTTAGGACTATATCTCTTTCCTTGTCATGCAAAGTAACTCAAAGTCGAGTTGTACTATATCCCTAATTACATGGCCAGCCCACCCTCTATTCGAGTGACTGCATTGCTTTCCATAAAGTACCCAGGGCCCATAGCCTCCACAGTAGCCTCTGAGATCTTCATAATTGAGTCACAGCTGACGCCACGTGCTCATCCTCCATGGCAAAGATTTCCCGAGTGCATTGCTTCCGAGTACTCTTTGTCCGAGTGCTTCTTCTCCCAAGTCTTGCTTCATGTCGACTGGAAACGAGGCTATGAAGGGCTTCATGGAAAAGTATGAACAATGTGCACTGAGTAGGCGCATCTATTAGGTGTAGCCCCCGACTTTGTACTTAATTGAGAAACAATTAAACATAAAGTCAAAGATCTTTAACCTTTAAGTCTTTCCTGAGTGATATGTTTCTCAGCAATTGGACTCTTCAGCATCATATTAGCCGAGTATCACTATGGAGTTAATCCATTGTGTGATTTGGTGTACTTAAGAGATACCTGCATCTCTAATTTTAATGGAGATCAGTTGTCAATACTTATAAGGACATATCCCCAATACCTATTAAATAATACAGATATCTGTACACACGTGTCCAGCCAATAGGCTTAACATGAAGCATATCTGATTATTTTAATCGGCTCCTGTGAAACAGCAACCAAACTGTGATTTTAACACAGCTAGCTATCAGCCCAATAGGACATACTATTTAGGAGCTCATATCTTACGTCCCATTGTTGAGCAAGCCGGCCTAAGCTAACCACCCAGCGCATGCCTATAAAACCTGGGAGAGAGAAAAGATTCTCCTTTCTTCCCCAAATCACCAAAAACTTTTCGCCTTCCAGATTCACGCGCAAAGCCCTTGTGCTCTCCGCTCCAAGCTAGGGTTTCCACACAACTCGAGCTCCCCCACGCAGATCCACGAAAGCTTCCGATCCAACATCGATTCTTCCCCACCAGACACCTTCTTCTCACTTAGCTCCAAAAATGCTAAGGTCTTCTTTCGACGTCCCCCTCGCTCCTGTAGGAACCTGGCCAACATCGACTCCTTGCCATGCAAAGCTAGCGCATTTGGAGAAGATCAAGAGTCTTCAAGCAAGGCAGTTGATTAACTGGCGTTTGGCCAAAGGTGAAACGATCCCTACCCCCGACTCCCACAAAATCATAGTTTTCGAGACTTTCTTCAATAGGGGTTTTGCTCTTCCCACCTCCGACTTCTTTCAGGGTATTCTTGATTTTTATTAGATCGAGCTCATCCACCTCAATCCAAACTCCATCCTCCACATTTCTATTTTTGTGACTCTTTGTGAAGCCTTCCTGGGGATCGATCCCCATTTCAATCTCTTCCACTATTTCTTTCACATCAAACCCCAACCTTCCAAAGCCAACCCTCAAGTCATAGGGGGAGCTGGGCTACAGCTTCGTAACGAGATGAAGAAGGTTTATCTAAACCTCCCCCTAAAGACCTCCTTGAAAGGATGGCATCATGAGTGGTTTTACTGTTCAAATCCAGAACCCTGCTTGCCTCCATTTGTTGGAAATCCTCCCAAGTACTTAGAGTGCTCATCATTGCTCCCCTCGGAAGTTGAGATGGTGCAGGTGTGGTAGCTTGTGGAGAGGATTGAAATCCTAAAGAACAAAGGTCTAACCGGGCCCTATGTTGCTCGGACATTCTAGAACCGGCGGACGCAGCCCTTCAAAGCGAGGATCCACCCTGGGTATGAATACCAGGGGAAGAATGATCCAACCCGGGAGTGTGCCAACCTTGTCGTAAAGGACACAGTGACAGATACTATGCTATGCTACTTTGTAAGTGGCGTAGTAGAGATTCTAGATGCCGAGAAGTGTCCAAAACCCTACTGCCTGAAGAGGCCAAGGCTGTCGGTAAGCTTCTGATATCTTGCCATCTTAATGCTTGCCTGTGGTGAACGCTGTGTATCTGAAGTGTATGAGATTGTCTTCATATGCAATGTTTGCAGGAAAACGCCGGCTTTGTGTCAAATCCCTCCAGCCTAACGATTGGGGGTCAAGAAAACGGCCAGCTAGCCCATCGGCTGACCAACACAGCTCTAAGTGAGCCGGGAAGCAACATGTTCAGGACTAGGCTAAGCCCAAGAGCATGCCCACCAAGGCATCGGGCGGTCCTAAGATCAAGGACACAGATGGCGCAGCTTCAGCACCATCCGCAGCTCAAGCTACAGCGCCAGCCACACCACCGACCCAGTCGGCCACACCGAGTACGGAGCCGACTGGGGCTAGCAAGATCCCGCTTGGTGCCACACCTCAAGGCCCAACACCAAGCGGCACACCCTCCTGGAGTAAGCCTTTGGGTTCTCCGCCAACTACCTTCCCCCGTGATTCTCAGGGCTAGAGGTTTCAGACTTCCAAGAGGTATGTGGTCTTTTGTCTTCAAATAACTTAAAGTGATTTGCAAGTCTTGATTGCTAAATAATCATGCAGGAAGCCAAGTGACGCTAACCCCAAGGGAACAGCGCCACCAACCCCCATCACCAACCCGGTCCCGACTGGTGTAGAAGCCATAGTGCAACAGCCCGAGCCGAGTGCCACCCCAGCCCCTAAAGACGAGGCAATGCGCTCGGGCGAACCTCCAGCTTCACCTAGTTGGTCAGTTGCCAAGCCAGTTGTAAAGCCAATCACCGAGCCAACTGAAGGGCCAACGCTTCCAAAAGATCCCAGACCAGCGACTCCCTCTCCTCCATCTTCTCCCTCCTCGGATGAAGACGACCTCCCCAGACTCGAGGCTCCACCGCGCGACTATCCCCGAGTATTCCATTGGACAAACCCAGATGGGAGCAAAGATATCCTAAGGCTAGATGAGGAGGCCGCCAAAAAGGAGCGGATAAAGCTGTTCGAGGCCACCATCAAGGCTTCGCAGCAGGTCTAGTTAAGCAGCCCATCTGACTATAGCTTGACTTTGTCATTGGTCATATGGTCTTGTAGCCCACTATCATATTCGACTATGATTCATCTTGTAGAAAGTTGTTGATCGGTCTGAGAAGATGAGTCGGGCACTTTCTAGGCTTACTCCTCAGATCGCTCAGTTCACTCAACTCCAATCTGAGAAGAATGAGTTGAAACGAACCAGTAAGGAGAGGGAGACCTGGCTGAAGGATTCAGTCAACAAGCTACGCGATGAGCTGTGGGCGAAGACTGGGACTGTCCGGAGTAAGTCCTTGTTAACGCCAAAATTTGGCACAATTCATATCAGTCTTGGTTAAAGGAAAATTTGTGTCAGTCAATAAAAGCTAATCCGGGAGAGACCAAGTTTGGAAAGGAATCGTGAAGACCACAGTATGGCGGTTTAGTATTTTATCTATAAATTAGGCAGGGATAATAATTTTTAGGAAACCTGATCTCGTGTCCGATCAAGGCTTGTTAATTTTCCTTTTATAGTTAGGAAACTCCTGTTTCGTGTCCGATCAGGACTGTATCAATCTCGGGGTATAAATACGTATGCCCATGTACCATGTAAATCATCTCTTAGATCAATACAAATTCGGCGCATCGCCACCCTTTTTGACGGGTTCTTGCTTCTCGAGCCAGGCTTCATCGGTTAGGTCCGAACTCCTGCGAGCGGGTAAGTCTCGTTACCTCGACTACCTTATCGACTAGGACTTCCTCGATCAGGTCCGATATTCTAGCTGATCTACGGTAGTCGGCTTACCACGGTGTATCTATTCTATCTACGGCTGCATCAGTTAAGTTTGATCTCTTAGGCCAAGTGGATATATCACATCACGCGTGCATAGATTTTATCGGCTTACTGGGGATAATTTATCATCAATTTGTGCTGCATCGGTTAGGTCCGACCTACTAAACTACCTGCGATAAGTTATTCCTGCTAGGTTGATAGATTTTATGCAATCGTCTTATCGGGATGTATAGCCGATAAGTTATCTTTTACTAGATAAAGCTGACTGCATTGTCTTGATTATTATTTTGATTATCTACACTTTCATCAGGTTTCCAGCCGATGCACATGTTCTATTGGTAGTCGGCTGATTTATTTATTTATATCGTTATCGGTTTCCTAGCCGATACACAAGTGCCGTCGG
Organism: Oryza meyeriana var. granulata; assembly: GCA_003991445.1. Taxonomy (NCBI): domain Eukaryota; kingdom Viridiplantae; phylum Streptophyta; class Magnoliopsida; order Poales; family Poaceae; genus Oryza; species Oryza meyeriana. Next base: position 90,137 of record RYFJ01001684.1, on the reverse strand, counting down.
TAGTCAGGCAGTCGGCTCGAGGGAAGTCGGCTGGTTTTCTATCTTTTTATATTATCGGTTCTCTAGCTGATGTACAAGTGTCATCGGCAATCGGCCGGAAGGAGTCTGTATCGGCTTGTTGGCCGATTGGATCAATGATCTAACCTTTTTCTATCTCCTTGTCAATTGCTGGGTCAAATTGACTGGCACGCCCACGAACCTCAAATTTAGGACCTGCACTGGAGCTAAGCAGATCTCCCAGGCCTTCGCGTGTCTAGTACACCGAATCAGATCATCAACTCGTCTTCAGCGCTGATCGGTGATTTTCGGTGTCAACAGTCCTACTAATGCCTGACTTGCTTCAAGTGTCCTGTACATACTACTGATGTCTGGATATGTCCTGTTGTAGCTCATGAGACCGAACTTCACAACCAGTCCTTGGAGATAGAACGTCTGAGGAAAGAACTCAAAGATCTTGAAAAGGCGAAGTCCAAAGTTGATGCTGAGTTTGCGAGTAAGTTGCTTCTCTGCTTCTAAACTTTGGCTGATTAAGTGATCAAGTTCCCTCATAGCTTTTCTTTGGATGACAGGCTATAAGGTCAACGTGCAGATGCAGTTCAACTCCTTCGGCGAGCAAATCAAGACGATAGAAGACTCGCGGAGCGCCATTATGGACTCCGCAAAATCTCTATTAGACATCATGCAGCTGGGAGAGGCTGATTCCAGTTCGAGCACACCCACCCAAGTACTGCAACGACTTTGAGATGCTCCTGCTGTCTTGAAGAACTACGCTACGGAGCATGCCACCGTGGGGATTACCCAGGCTCTCACAATGACCAAGTATCTTTATTTCCGAGTGGATATTGAGGCGGTTGGCGAAGGGTTTGCTGAAGGCACAACTCCAAAGCAGGGCCTTGAGCTGATCAACCTGGTGAGGCCCACTGCAAGGGCAATAGCCAAGGAGTTGCCTCTATAATTGTTCTGCCTAGAAACATAACAAACTCTTTAAGTAGTCTGTGTGTGGGGAAAACAATCATAATTTGTATATATTGTAAATACATGTGCTTTTATGTTGCTGTAAAGATCTGCCCGAATTGTTGAATTACCATAGTCGTTATTAGACTTATCCGACTAGCCATGTTATACTGAGCTATGAGGACCAACTTTAAAAGCGTTCATCCAACAAATCTTTACTCGGCAGAAGTTAACGTAGTCATTATAAGACTTCATAACTTAGATAAAACAGATTCAAGTTTGAATAATCAACCAATGATGTATTATCATCATGTAGCCTCGACTCACTACTCGGTTAGAACAATCGATGTAGTGAGTCAGATTGAAAAGCTTTATATATATATATATATATATATATATATATTGAGTACAATGCTCAGATATAGAAAAGACGTAGTTGTTCTATGTTCCATGAGTTGTTGATTAGGACGTCGTCTTCAGTCTTAAGTCGGTAAACCCCCGAGCGTGTTATAGCGATAATGAACGGCCCCTCCCATAAGGGAGATAATTTGTGCCTGTCTTTGATGGTTTGGATTTTTCTCAATACGAGATCTCCCACCGAAAAGGTGTGGCCACGGACATTAGGACTGTGATAACGACGTAGGCCTTGAAGGTATCTTGCTAACTGGATTGTTGCGATGTCTCTTGCTTCCTCCAACTGATCAAGCTCGACCAGTCGGTCTTCGTTTGATTTTTCTTCTAAGTGGGCCCAGACTCGAGGAGAGCTGAACTCCAACTCGGTTGGTAACACGGCCTCAGCACAATAGACTAGGAAGAAAGAGGATTGCCCTATTGCCCGACTGATCGTGGTTCGTAGAGACCAAAGAACAAATGGGAGCTCTTGTACCCACCGCCCTGCATATGATTGTATCCGGTCGAACACCCTAGCCTTGATACCTTATAAGATCATGCCATTTGCACGCTTGACCTGCCCGTTGCTCCGTGGGTGAGCCACAGAAGCATAACAAATCTTGATGCTAAATTCATCATGACATCTTGAAATATGCCGCTAGTGAACTGAGTACCGTTGTTTGTTATGATGCAATTGGGGACTCCAAACTGGTAAATAATACCCATGATGAAGTCTTTTGCCCTGGCCACAGTTATGGTAGAACGGGTTTTGCATCGATCCACTTTGTGAACTTGTCCACCGTGACAAACAAGTGTGTCAACCCTTCTAGCACTTTTTGAAGGGGCCGACCATGTCAAGTCCCTAGACTGCAAATGGCCAAGATATTGGGATTATATGCAAATCCTGAGCTGGTAAATGTGTTTGCTGGGCAAAAAATTGGCATCCCTCACATATCCGAACTATGTCTTTCGCATTGGTAACCGCAGTCAGCCAGAAGAAACCTTGTCTATAAGCCTTTCCGACTAATGTCCTTGATGCAGCATGGTTGCCACATATGTCTGAGTGGATTGATTACAGTATCTGCTTGCCCTCCTTAGGTGTGACGTAGCGCATGAGGACCCAGGATGCGCTTTGACGAAAAAGTTCTTCTCTGAATACAATAAAGCTCTTGCTCTGACGTTTGACTTGTTCGGCTTTGCTGTGGTCTTCTAGGAGCTCGTCTTCCAATAAAAATCGGATGATTGGAGTCCGCCAGTCTTGAGAAACAATGAGCACCTCCTTTGATTCTAGTTCTGGCTCAACCCCCAACTGGTCGAGGTCAGGTTTTTTCTTAACTGATGGCTCCAGCAACTGCTCGACAAAAACTCCAATCGGGACCACTTCACACTTGGATCCCATGTTGGCTAGCTCGTCTGCGGCTTTATTGTATAGGCGCAAAACGTGAGTGATTTCCAGCCCGTCAAACTTGTTCTCCAGCTTCCGCACTTCTTGATAGTATGCCGCTATGTTTTTGTCCAAGTACGTCCAGTCTTTCATGATTTGGTTCACCACTAGTTAGGAATCCCCGCAAACCACCAATCTTTGGATACCAAGCGATATGGCAATGCGGAGACCATGGATCAGTGCTTCGTACTCGGGGATGTTGTGGGATACTAGAAAATGTATTTGAAGGACGTATTTAAGTTTTTCTCCTATTGGTGAAATTAGAACGATGCCAGCTGCTGCTCCGCCGAACCGTAAAGAACTGTCGAAGTACATTGTCCAGTACTCAAACTTGTCCGCAGGTGTAGCCAACTAAACTTCTGTCCACTCAGCCACGAAGTCGACGAATGCTTTAGATTTGATTGCTGTCCGTGGTTGAAAAATAATATCAAACACCATCAAGTCGAGTGCCCATTTAGCGATTTTGCCAGTGGCTTCGCGGTTGTATAGAACATCACCGAGCAGAAACGAACTGATGATTGTGACTTGGTGTGATTAAAAATAGTGTCCCAGCTTCCGGACAGTGATGAGTAATCCATAGAGCACCTTCTGGACTTGAGGATAGCGCATCTTTTATTCACCTAGGACCTCATTGACGAAGTACACTAGTCGTTGTACCTTTTGGATATGTCCTGGCTCTTTGCGCTCGACGACCAGAACCGTGCTGACTACTTGAGTAGTTGCCACCAGATATAGCATAAGCGGTTCCTGGGGCATTGGTGACGCCAACACAAGCAGTGATGTGAGAAATTTCTTGAAGTCTTCAAGGGTTTTTTGGGTTTCGGGTGTCCATTGAAAATTGTCAACGTTCTTCAATAGCTTGAAGAAGGGCATGCCCCGTTCGCCGAGTCGGGAAACAAATCTGCTGAGTGCCGCCGTGCAGCTGGTCAGCTTCTGCATGTCCTTTTGGCTGGTCGGGGGAGCCATGTTCATGATTGCATTGATCTTCTCTTGGTTCGCCTCTATGCCACGGTGTGACACGATGAAACCGAGTAGTTTTCCTGAAGGTACTCCGAAGACACACTTTTTTGGGTTCAGCTTCATTTTGAACCTTCGAAGGCTTTGAAAAGTCTCTTCTAAGTCGGTGACGAGGTCACCATTGAACTTGGTCTTAATTACCATGTCATCGACATATGTCTCCACATTGCACCCGAGTTGAGTGTAAAGACACCGCTGGATGGCACGTTGATACGTTGCTCCAGCGATTTTCAACCCAAACGGCATAGTGACATAGCAATATGCTCCAAACGGCATGATAAAAGAAGTCTTCAAGCAGTCCTCATCCTTAAGGCTTATTTTATAGTATCCCAAGTAGCAGTCGAGAAAGCTGAGTAGTTCATATCCCGCAGTTGAATCAACCACTTAATCTATCCTGGGTAGGCTAAATGGGTCTTTGGGACACGTCTTGTTTAAGTCGGTGTAGTCAACACATATATGTCATTTACCATTCTTCTTCTGGACCAAGATTGGGTTTGCCAGCCAATCTAGGTGGTAGATCTTTTTGATGAACCTGGCTGCTAGGAGCTTAGTTATCTTCTCGCGGATAGCATCTTTGCGGTCTTGTGCGAATCGCCGTAGTCATTGTTTGACAGGTTTGGCATCCGGCTTGACGTTGAGGGAATGCTCGATCACCTCCCTTGGTACATCAGGCATGTCGGAAGGCTTCCAAGCAAAAATATCCCTATTCGTCTGAAGGAAGGTGACAAGCTTCTCTTCCTATTTGTGATCGAGACCGATCCCGAAAAGTGCAGTCTTGGTGGCGACGGAAGGGTCTAGGGGGATTTTCTTGGTTTCTGACTCTACAGAAACTCCCGACTTGGCCACCTTTTTTGCCGGGACTTCGTCGTCCTCCTTTGAAGTGGTTGTTGCTAGCTGGATATTGCTTCGTCCGACTGTAGCCTCTTGTGACTGGGCCAACTCACAACTCTCCTTATCGCAGGTGAAGGTTTGCTTGACGTCGCTACGTAGGGAGAGTACTCCTACTAGGCCAGGCATCTTGAGCATCATGTATGTGTAGTAGGGTACTGCCATAAATTTAGCGAGTGCTGGTCTTCCCAGTATGGCATGGTAAGCTATTTCAATGTTGGCAACCTCGAAGCAGATATTCCTAGTGCGAAAATTTTCCCGCATGCCAAAAGTGACTGGCACAGTAATCTGGCCGAGTGGAGTTGAAGAGAGGTCAAGGATTACCCCGTGGAAAGGAGCTATGCTGGGCCGTAACTCGGATCAAGGTACTTTCATCTCATCGAGCGTCTTGGTGAAAAGGATGTTGAGAGCACTTCCTCCATTGATGAGAACCTTCTTCAACTTGATGTTTTTGATGACTGGGTCCAGGACAAGTGGATATCGCCTTGGGTGTGCCACTCCGTCAGGGTGATCCGTGCGGTCCAACATAATTGCCACTTCGGACCAGCGTGGATACTACGGGACATCAGTAGAGACCGAGTTCACTTCTCGAGCGGTTAGCTTCTGTTTGCACTTGGACTCATATGCTGACGGCCCTCCGAATATGTGATTGAGCTCAGCCTAGGGATCTTGGTAGTCGTCGGCTGGGGTAACACCCTGCCCTCCAGAACCGCACAGCCCAGCCCAACCGACGGGCGGGCCCACTTACACATAGCACCCCACTTACACTTTCGTCCTCGCTTCGTGTAAAAGGGTTAACCCGGAAGTGCTATGGTTGGAGGGACAAGGCCTTATAAGTTGGTTCAACCCTTGCTCAACTAGCAAGGTGGTACTAATCATGTGCACACCGCACTCATGGGCCATATGGGCCATATCTTAATTGGGCCAGGATGTCACACACACCCCCCCTCAAAGGACCTGGCGTCCCCGCCAGTCCAACTTACCCGCATAGCCACACAGGCATATAGGCAAATGTCCAGGAACGCGCCCCCTCTTAGCGCACGTCCGTACGTCCAGTGCCGGCGCCATATGCCATGCCATGTGCCTCACACCGAGCCCACATGCGCCATGCGCCATATGCCCGCACACTGACCCGTACGCGCAACCGCGAGGGTCGGCTCTGATACCATTTGTAACACCCTGCCCTCCAGAACCGCACAGCCCAGCCCAACCGACGGGCGGGCCCACTTACACATAGCACCCCACTTACACTTTCGTCCTCGCTTCGTGTAAAAGGGTTAACCCGGAAGTGCTATGGTTGGAGGGACAAGGCCTTATAAGTTGGTTCAACCCTTGCTCAACTAGCAAGGTGGTACTAATCATGTGCACACCGCACTCATGGGCCATATGGGCCATATCTTAATTGGGCCAGGATGTCACACGAGTATGGCTTGTCTTTGTCTTTTGGTTCACCAGACGTAAATTTTTGCTCAGAGGCAAACTTCTAGAGCATGAAGTAGTTTTTGGCTGCATGTTTCCCCTTCGAGTGGAAAGGGCATGGCCCGTTCATGACTTTCTAGTAGTCATCCGCCTTGGGGGTCACGTTCGGGTGCGATCGACGGTGATCAGGACCCAACTGCAGGGTGTCCAGGAGTGTTGCAGCGACCACGACGTTCTGCTGAGGAGTCACAAAGACGTCATGATCGCCCACCCTGGTTTTGAGGATCTTCTGTTGTGCTGTTCGGCCGGCCCTTCACAGATTGTCGTTGTGAGCATCATGCTCAGCCTGTAGGCGTTCTGTTTTCTTCCTCCTGTTGCTCATGTAGCCGGCAAGCCTCCTCCTCTTGCTGGTTGCGTAGTTGGCGTGCATCTTGTGTCGGAGTTGATCCCTTCGATGCTATGAAGACTTTGCATGTGCAGAAAAGCTCGTCGAGCTGCTGTCCGATTGGGACTCGGACTCGGAATAGTTTAATTGTGTGAGAATTACCCCAACCTCCCTAGATCCGATCCTGAGCAGTTCTGGGCCGTATCTGAGTCGAATTCCAAAGGATTGAGTTTGCCGCACCAAATTGGAATTGAAGATGGCTGTAGAATTGTTGAGTCCGGACAGGAAATTGACGATCTTGTCTTCCCTAAGCCTGATCTCAACCAGCTCAGGGCCATGTCCAAGTCAAACACCAGGAAAGAGAGTTGTCCCTGAACTCGTAGATCATGAATGTCACCGAAGCAAGTTGTTGAAAACCGCTGCGACGTTGAGTAAGCCAACTGGCGCTAGGTCGCCTTAGTCCCTGGCCGATCGGGTCGAAACCGAGTCGGACATGGTGAGATTGCTGAGATTGTCGGTGATGAAGTCAGGGCTCTCGAAGCCAATGGCTTGTCCGAGGATGAAGTTGATGCCGTCGACTCCGGTGATTAGATCCATCAGACTTGTTGATGATGCCCCTGTTTGGCGCGCCAACTGTCAATGTTTTATATCGGTTGTATTGTTTATGGGGCTATTCGTAAGACCTAAACTTGATGGATGCGATGAGACACAAAAGATTTATCCTGGTTTAGGCACTCAAGAGCTATTGTGTATTGCCTTTGAGATTTCTCTGGCGAGATTGATTGTGTGTATGTCGATATGCCTCAGGGGGCTCCTTGCCTCTCCTTATATACCGAGGAGGCAAGGTTACATGGTAGGAATTCCAGTCGAACTTGACCATGGGACTTCCCTCTAAGAACATAGAGTGACCGGCTAGGACTATATCTCTTTTCTTCTCATGCAAGGTAATTCAAAGCCGAGTTCTATTATATCCCTAATTACATGGCTGGCCCACCTTTTATCCGAGTGATCGCATTGCCTTCTATGAAGTACCCGGGGCCCATGGCCTCCACACTGATTGTCATCCTCACGGGAGGGGATCACCGGCAGGGCCCACCAGTCAGTGGCACATGGCTGGGAGATGCTTGCGCACGACACGGTGTGGCGTCCGTGCGACGTCATGGCACGGGCGCGCTCCAGTGCGGCAAGGTGGGATGGCATGGCAAGGTTGATGAGGACGACGGCAACCAGCAGCGACAGCAAAGGGCACCGCCCAAACAAGGAGATGGAGGCGGACCGGGAGAAGCTTCGAGCATCGGGGTGGAGCACAGGCAGCACCTGGCAGCGAGATGCGACGGTGATGCATCAAAGATGGGAAGGGAGATGGAGGCCAAGAGGAAGATGGCCTTAGCTTTGGGCTCGCGGAGGAGACGACAACAACGGCTCGGGCACCTGGCTATGGCGCTGGCTGGAAGAAGCAGGGCAGCAGCAGCGATGTGCAGGCGCCGGATGGAGAAGGAAGAGGAGAAGCTTTGGTAGGCGGCGGTGGAGCTGGATCGAGCTCCCGAGCAAGGCAGTGGTGCGGAAAGGCAACAACAGCACTCTGCGTGGAGGAGATAGTGCGGTGGTGAGCACAAATTCGGCGGCGGCTAGGGCTCAGGAAGAGGGCAACGAAGGCAACAGCTACACTATATATAGATGTGCAGGAAGCTAGGTCTGGCATGGATTTGGAAGGCGTCGGCGAATTTGGAAAGCAGCGGCTCGGAGTCTGGCGACGGCACAGCGGCTGGGTCTAGTTAGGATAGGTGGCAACAAGGAGCGGAGGTCCAGGCCAGGTCAGGCGATAGCGAAGTAGGCCAGGAGACGCAGTGGCTTAGGCTCCCTGGGCAAACGGGCGGCCTGCCCAGCACAGCACAGACCCGCTAGTGGCACGGCTCGCTACGGCACGGCCCATTTGGCACGGCTATTGTACCCGGCCAGGTAGGACCGGCCTACGTGACAACGCCAAGGCCCAGGCATAGCCTCCTCCATGGGTCGTGCCATGCCAGCATAGGCCCAAATTTGGCACTGGGTCAGCGGAGGTTCATTAGCATGTTTGGCCCACAAAATTTAAAAATGTAAGACGAAAAAAGAAAAAATAGAAAAATAGAAAACTGAAGGAAAAATATTAGGGAAATTAGGAAAAATAGGACAAAATGAAAAAAAAATATGAGAAAATTGTGGAAAACGGGAAAAACATGGAGAAAATAGGAAAAAATATATGAAAAAATTAGGGAAAATAGGAAAGAAAAGGGGAAATAGAAAAATTATGGAAGAAAATGGATGGGTCAGCCGGGCTGTGCTCGTGCTTGAGCCGTGCCATGCCGGTCCAGTGGCAACCGTGTCGGCCCAAGCAAAGCATGACCCATAGGCCAGTGGATCGTGCCGTACCTGGGTCGGCTATAGTACATCCGTGCCCAGGCTGGCAGGCCTTGGCCTGGCCAATTTGGCCTTCACTAGATGGAGGCGTCGGCCTCACCTGAGTCCGAAGGAAGGGGGAGGAAAAGGGGGAAAAAAAGAAAGAAGGGAGGGGAAAAAGGAAGAAGGAAAAGAGAGAGAAGGAAAAAGGGAAAACAAGGAAAACAAGGGGGTTTTCTAGAAATTCTTCAAATTTGAAAATTTTGGAAAATTTTAGGAAAATTAGGAGTTTAGGAAATTTGGATATTTCTGGGAATTTAGGATTTTTGGACTTTGGAGAATTTTAGGAATTTGGACTAATTTTAAGGAATTGGAATTGGTTAAAAAAATGAAAAAGAATTTGGACTATTCAAAGGAAATTTTGGGATTTTAGAAAATAAATAGGAATTGAGCTCCACTTCATAAATCAAATAAAATCCAATAGCTCCAATTAACTCTAACTACGAGCGACCGAATAAAATAATGGCTTAGTTAAATTATTAACCAATTTAAATTCTTTTTCTTGCGAAATTTTAATTAAGCTACTTTAGGCCTATAAACCAAATATAAATTTTTAAAATTGACCAACTAACCCGAAAGGCAAAAAGCAGGACGAGACATGAGAATTGCGAGATCGTTGGCAGACAAGAGGCGTTGCTCCAATCTTCCTTCATCTATATCGATCACCGGTGATTTGGATTGTGACCAGGAGTCTGGATACTTCGTCAGCACCTCCATCAAATAGAGACGAAGCTCTGCAGCAGGCGTTGGTCCCCCAACTTCTTCCGTCATGATGGTGGGGTATCATCGACGCGCTATCTTGGCTTCTGTGTTGCTGATAAATTGAACGACTGAACGTTCCGCAGGCTTTGTTCATACAATAAACGATTGATTTTTGCAGCCAGCACAGCTTGATTTTAATTTTAAATCGAGGAAAATTCCTTGCTAAGATTCCTCTAGCGTATTCTTTAATCTAGCCGTGAGTTCGTTTTCTTTATAAATTAATGCTGAATATTAAATCTGCTACCCCACAAAAGTACTATTAAGTTTGTATTTATGGGGTACATTATGTTTCTTACATGTAGAATATGGCCATTCTAAACTTCTGCTTTAACAGATTATACCTAATTTTCAGTAATAAAATGGGTGTCTTTAATTGAATGATGAATATATAGTTACACGAACGATGAGACTGAATCTACATGAGAAAATATAGCGACTTACCTACATGAGACTGAATTATAACGGTTCCAACTAAACTAATACTCCTCATCATGAACAACTTGATAATATCAATTTTGAATATCAGAATTAATATTCAGGAGAAATTATAGTTGGGACTTGAAGATGAGTGTAACATGGCATTTGTTATTCCAAATTTTAGAATTATATCATGAAAAAGCTGCAATTCATGGGAGCAGACAGCAAGTTCGTATTTGTTTTGAAATTTTGGATTATTATATTATGAAAATATTATAATCTATCTATATCTCTATATTAATAGGGAAATCTGGGAAAGATGTCACGTTAATAAAAAATCTAAGCATATATTTTAGATGATCCTATTATCATGACTGCAAAATATATTGAGAATTTATATTAAATAAAACATGTCATTAAAATAGAATGGACCCATTAGTTTTTTGTACTTTAGTTTCACTCTAGATTGAATACAACATGTAATTGGAAATACCATTGACTCTTTTAAATCTTTCAAATTTAATAACCCTAAAATTTAGAATTAATAAAATATAAATTTGTACCATCTTGAATCAAATTAGCATTATCTGAATTAAATTACAAAGTTTAAATAATAAGCAGTACTCCATTCGTCTCAAAATATAGCTACCTTTAGAGTTTAAATTTCTTAAATATAGCTAAAAAGTAAATTTTGGCACAAAACTTTCAATCATATCCTAGTGGTCCATATAACCCCCAACAAAAGTGGGCCTCACACCCCATCCATTATAATGAGGAGGCATTTTTTTACCTTGCACATTACTTCTTAATTCCTTAAAAAAAAACTCCAACGTAGCTATATTTTAGAACGGAAGGAATAAGTTGTACTGGATGGTTCCTTCTTAATACGATTTAGAAAAATATGTAATTCACCAACTATGATTGCAGTCAAATAAAAGAAGATTCATCTAAAACTTAGTTTTCTTCAGCCATCGTATTTAGGCCACTCCCAATGGGAGTTTTATTCTCATTAAATAGAGTGACATATCAATATTTTTTATGATATGCCAAGAAGTTAATATAGAGAGAGATAAAATGAGTTTTATCTAGATAAAACCATGTGTACGCTATTTCTAATGTAAATTATGTCATGCATGTATTGTCTATGAAACAATGTATTGTATGGGCTATTTCATGCATCAAATAAACGTGTTATTGCTTATATATCACTCTTGGAAACATAAAAATAAAACATACCAGTCGGAATGGCCAACTAAATATGTTATTGCTTATATGGCACTCTTGGAAACATAAAAAAAACATACCATATAAACAATAACACGTTTATTTGATATATGAAATAGCCCATACAATACATTGTTTTATTTTTATTGTTTCATACGTAATACATGCAAGACACAATTTACATTAGAAATAGTGTATACATAGTTTCATCTAGATGAAATCTATTTTATCTCTCTTTATTAACTGCTTGCCACATCATTAAAAATATTGACATGGCACTATATATATATAATGAGAATGAAACTCCCATTGGGAGTGTGCTTATAATATGCTATTCTTGTTGGAATTGTTAGTGGGCCTAAAACCCAATTGAAGAATAATATCTAGAAAAATCTCAAAATCCTACCTCATGGGAGGTATACATGTAAACTTTAATACCACCTTGCTTATTCTAGAAGAGGGAGACCTCCTTAAAAGGGTAAGTGCTCTACTAGCCACTTGAGCAATGTGTGATAGAGAGAACTAGAAAAACACACGCGCGCGCTCGTCTCGGGCTCGAGTACGGGCACGGGGACGGGGGGCGTGCGCACGTGACATGCGTTTGAATGGTCCACCAAAATTGGCTCCTCATGCTTGCGCAGACACGATTTCCTTTTGCAGTTTTGGTTTTGCTGCATTCAACGGATATTCCGGTGTATGTTTTGCGTTGGACTGGTGTGGAGTCCGAGTAGGTTACGCGCGACTTATCCGGTTCGGCTACAGGAAGGACGTCCTAATCATATGTCTTATATATACTAAACCGCCACTTCCACACAACACACGTGAAAACAATCTAGGTTTTGCCTCTCCTCTGTACTACGCCGCCCGTACATCATCTACTCTGTCTCGCTCGTCAGCATGCACCAGCGATTAGGAGAGTAGGTCTCTGAAACCGTCATCCTCATGGAGTCCTACACTGGGAGAGAGCAAATAAGGTTTTTGGGAAGCGTTCCACGCGACTGTTCGTTGTTTGTCCGCCACGGCTCGTCTTCCTCTACATTCGGGCGCTGCGCGTCGTCATCACCATCCTGTATTGTGCGTTGTACATGCGATGCGTGCTACTACTCTAAGCGCATCCACTCCGAGCTCTCCTTCTAAACAGAATCGTCGGTATGTATTCTTCATGTTTTACTTATTCAATCTATTTATGTATTTTTCCGTTGCATACTTGTCTAGATTGTGTGAGATGATTCTACTAACTTATACGGTTGATGTCATGATTTATTTATGGAATAAATTAAATCTACATGTGCTTATTTTTGTATGGTTTGTAATAAAAGGTCAAGAAGGCAAGGTGCTAAAATTACTAAAATCTTCATATGGTCTGAAACAAGCTTCTAAGCAGTGGCATGAGAAATTTGATAGAATACTAATATCTATAGGCTTTACGGTCAATGAGACAGATAAATGTGTATACTATCGCTTTGGTGGGGGTGAGGGAGTTATTCTGTGCTTGTATGTCGATGATATACTGATTTTTGGAACAAGTATTGATATGGTAAACGAGGTCAAATCATTTCTATCTCAGAATTTTGATATGAAAGATTTGGGAGTAGCTGATGTTATCTTGAACATCAAGCTAATAAGAGGTGAGAATAAGATTACACTGATGCAATCCCATTATGTGGAAAAGGTCTTAAACCGTTTTGGTTACATTAATAGCAAGCCTTCTCCAACACCTTATAATCCTAGCTTGTTGCTTCACAAGAACAAGAGAATAGCTAGAAATCAATTGGAATACTCCCAGATAATTGGCTCACTTATGTATCTAGCTAGCGCGACTAGGCCTGATATCTCCTTTGCTATAAGCAAATTGAGCCGATTTACTTCTAACTCAGAAGATGATCATTGGCGTGCGCTTGAGCGAGTTATGCACTATCTGAAGGGTACTATGAACCTTGGACTTCATTATACTAGGTACCCGTCGGTACTAGAGGGATATAGTGATTCCAACTGGATAGATCAAAGCCACTAGTGGATATGTTTTCACACTAGATGGTGTTGCTGTTTCATGCAAGTCTTGCAAACAGACTATCTTGATTAGGTCAACCATGGAAGCTGAGCTTATGGCACTAGACATTGCTACTATTGAGGCAGAATGGCTGCGTGATCTATTAATAGATCTACCTGTGGTTGAGAAGCCTGTGTCAGCTATCCTTATGAACTATGACAATCAAACTGTCACTACTAAAGTGAACAGTTCTAAGGATAACATAAAATCATCTAGACATGTGAAGAGACGATTGAAGTCTATTAGGAAATTGAGGAACTCCGGAGTTATAACATTGGATTATATTCAAACATCTAAAAACCTGGCAGATCCCTTTACTAAGGGACTATCATGGAATATGATAGATAATGCATTGAAGGAGTTGGGTATGAGACCCATGTGAGTTATACTATGGTGGTAACTCAATCTATATGATTGGAGATCCCGTGAAATAGGACCTGGGAAGAACAAGCCATTAGTTAACTAGAGGAGAGTACCTTTAACCCTCTCTAAGTGAAGATGTATGTACTTTCACAAGCTGTAAGACAGATTGGTTATGCCTTAATGTGTTCTTTTGGTTTTAAATAGCGAAAATGCTGTCCTGCAGAATATTCATGAAAAAGCACACCTATATGAGCCTGATTGTTAGTTGCAGTCTATGGAGTTTTTGGGTAAATCTCCTAAGAAACTCATAAAAAGACCAAGGAGTATGATCTATATGCTCCAACTGAGGGGTAGCCGACAGGTGACCTTGTATCAGTTAAGTTTCTAAGTGAAACTTGCTCGCACAAAACTTACAATTCAAGACTTAATCCATTGTTCAAGTTATGAGTAAGTGTAGCTTGGAGATCTAGATGGATGTTCAATCTTAATCTGTCTCTATCGATACACTGATATAAAAATAGTACATTGTGAAAAGGCAAATCTCTGTGTAACTTTGAGATTTGGTGGGGGATCGTTGGAATTGTTAGTGGGCCTAAGACTCAATTGGAGAATAATTCCTAGAAAAATCTCAAAAGCTCACCTCAAGGAGGCATGCATGTGAATTTTAGTACCACTTTGTTTATTCTAGGAGAGGGAGACCTCCTTAATAGGGAGACCTCTTTAATGGTCCGTCAAACTTGGCTCCTCATGCTTGTGCAGACGCGACTTCTTTTTGCAGTTTTGGTTTTACTGCATCCAACGGATATTCCGGTATTTGTTTTGGAACTCACCGGATTATTTAGTGCGTTGGACTGGTGTGGAGTCCGGGTAGGTTACACGTGACTTACCCGGTTCGGCTATGGGAAGGGCGTCCTAATCACACGTCTTATATATACCGAACCGCACTTCCACGCAACACACGCGAAAGCAATCTAGGGTTTTGTCTCTACTCTGTACTGCGCCGCCCATACATCATCTACTCCGTCTCGCTCGTCGGTGTGCACCGGCGATCGGGAGAGCAGATCTCCGAAACCATCGTCCTTGTGAAGTCCTGCACTGGAAGAGAGCGAATAAGGTTTTTGGGAAGCGTTTCGCGCGACTTCTCGTTGTTTGTCCGCCACGGCTCGTCTTCCTTTACGTTCGGGCGCTGTGCGTCATCGTCACCACCCTGTACCACGCGTTGTATGTGCGGTGTGTGCCACTGCTCCGAGCGCATCTGCTCCGAGCTCTTCTTCTGAACAGAATCGTTGGGACGTATTTTTCATGTTTTACGTGTTCAATCTATTTATGTATTTTTTTCGTTGCATACATGTCTAGATTATGTGAGATGATTCTGCTAGCTTTTGTGATTGATGTCATGATTTATTTATAAAATAAATTAAATTTACATGTGCTTTTTTTTCTAACAGTTTTTTTATCCTAATCAGTTGTATTTCACAAAGTAACCAACATAGTATATAATTGTAATTTTGATGTTTACAACTACACTACCATACAACGTACGGGTTAGCGACTAGTGTAATTAATAGAGGAAGAAATCACAATATCTACCAAATTAACAGGCCTTTAATTATAATAACAGTTCGATCGCCGGTGGGGATGCTCCTTTAGTTTCCTCCCTTTGTGTTTTTATTTGCATTCGTATGTGGACCAGCTTGGCCAGCCCCGAAGCGTCGCCGTTGAAGCCGCTTCGTTTTCCCCTCGAGACCTCGACCCCGCGTCTCCTCCCGAAACAAACACCGGCGCCATTACTTCGCTGCTTGGCGTGTGGTTTCCCAAGTAGCATTAATTAATCCCTCGATTCGTACGGTTAAAACAGCTAGCACTCCGAATACCAAAACTCCCATGGGACTTTTTATCTCCTTTGGTTGGTTCTACACACCCCATTTACGGTTGATTGTTTGAGACCATGTGTTCTCTTCCGAGCGTCTCCGACGCTGCCGCCGCCACTTCGTCGTCGCCCGTGGAGCAACTCGCCAGCTCGGTGCGTCGGGACGATGACCGGCGGCCGCAGCCGGTGGCGGAGGAGGAGGAGGAGCACCCACGGCGACCCGGAGAGCCCGACTGCAGCTACTACGTCAAGTTCGGGAGCTGCAAGTTCGGGATGAGCTGCGTGTTCAACCACCCTCCGAGGCAGCAGGCCTCTGAAGATGACAAGCTGAAGCACCCGCGGCAGCCCGACTGCCTCCACTACCTAAGGTTCGGGACATGCAAGTACGGGATGAATTGCAGGTTCAACCACCCTCCCGGCCTCATGCCGCAGCAAGTGGTACGTACGTACGTGTTATTAGGGCCTGTTGGCTTAGTGCTCTGGACTCAAATCAGAAAGAGTGATGCTAAACAAATTTTTACAAAAATTCCTGATTTTTTAGATTTTACACAAATACATACATGTTCCTTAAGGACCTTCACAAAATCAATTTATATCTCTACTATTATAAAAACAAATAAAGTTTTTGTGTACTTTTAGTCTATCGTCTATATGCTCGGATAAGACTCATGCCCGGCACACTAGACCCTCCCCTACGCGAGGAGAGGAAGCCTCGGTCCTTACTGGACCAACTGGGCCTTCCACCCATTGGGCTCCACCTAGGCTTGCTCCTCCACCTGAGCTGTTGACTGCCTCCCAAGTCCCAACGGATCGGAACAAGCGGTCCAGCCGAAACAGTGAAATTTTTTGACTCATTGGCCTGGCCGGTAGTGGTTGTAGACAAGAAAAAAGATATATAAATAAATTACATGAGCTAGCTAGCTTAATTAATTAGGCTAATTCGTTTGCCAGAGACATCGCCGTGTATTATGATGACCGGTAGTACTCGGGTTGTTGAGGCGCCCTATGTCGCCTCAGTGGTTCGGTCTCACTGGACGGAGGAGCAGGGGGCCTCGTCATCGTCGACAAACCCCCACTAAAAAATATTTCATGTTTGGAATAAAATTCGATCAAGCTTATAAAATTACGACTTTTAAATTTATATTAGAATAAGTCTATAAAATCTAATAATTTCAAGATTCTACGATATACTTCTAAAGTTAAATCTATATATACCATTTCTTTTGTTTTAAAATAAGAATTTAGAAATTATTGATGATTGAAATTTATAAGTTTAATAAAATCTTATCCTGTCAAATATTTAATGACCAAAGGGAGTAGTTTTGTTGAGTTCTTTTGAAATTGTCTTTGTCTGTTGTAACGCACATGCATTTTATTTCGTTTAGTTCTAATCATCTACTAATATTTATTATAGTTTTAATTTTTCCCGTTGTAACATACGGATATTTTTTCTAAGTATATATAAACATTAATAAATTATGTCGTACGTTAGGAGTATTCTTTTTTCTTACGGAAAGTGTTTTTCAGTATTTTAGTGAGAAAGCATGCCACTACCACCATCTTGAAGACAAAAGTGAAGTTAAGCAAGTAAAATTGAACCTTCTTGGGCTTCCACTTCGTCCTGTAAGTCTTTCTAGTTCTTATTTCTTCGGGCGTTTATTTCGTTTTCCACGAAGTTATGTTAGCTAGGCCGATCATTTTTAGCAAGGCTTTCTTTTTTTTTCTTTTGCATTCATCGTAACATAGTGCCTTTAGTACTGCTGTTCACTTCGTAAATTACTATTTTGTTGGTGAAAACCTGATACATGTAATACTACAGGGGGCAGGATTGTGCTCATACTACATGAGTCGGGGAATCTGCAAATTTGGTACTAACTGCAAGTTTCACCACCCAGATAAAGGGTCAGACCAGCAGAACTGGGACGCATCACGCCATGCCAACCAAGTATCCACTCAAGTGAACATTTACTCGGTGCTTGACCATGGAGAATTGAATGAGCAACCTGTTCCATCTCAAGAAGTCCATCAGGTAAGTTCTAACCGAAGTATTGTGGATTGTTTTTGTTGTGATGCTGAAACTCGCCATACGAAATATTTGGTGACTTAAACAGTACTCCCTTTTTTTGAAAAATATAAGACGTCCTTGTTTTTTTGTAAAGTCAATATTTAAAAATTTTGACTAATAATTAAATTAAAAATATATGTGTTTAATATCATGTATGTAGTATCTATTTTCATACGATGTTAATTTTGTGGTTGTTGATGACATATTATAAAAAAATAATGGTTAAAGTATAATGTTGGAGACCATATAGAAACGTAATACGTCTTATATTTTCAAATAGAGAGAGTACTTGCAAAATATTTGGATTGATGCCAATATTTACCAAGTCAACACAATTGATATAACCCTACCCTACAATTAATATAACCCTACCCTACTAAAACATTGGTGGTACCGATACTTGCATAAGGCTTGATTTGGTAGGGCACTCAACCAAAACAGTCTTGTTTCTTCAACTAGGCAATTTCCATGCAAATTGAACAGTCTTGAAGTTTCATCCTAGAATTTGTTGTCTTAATTTAAAACCTGTTTTGAGTGGCAAACATTAGTCAATGCATATCATGCACTTTAGTGCATAACAAGAGTAAACATCAATCGGAATAAGGTCGGACAGCTGTGATTATGTGTGCAACAATAGATATTTTTATGGTTAGTGCCTTTGCTATGCTGACTTTTGTAGTAACCTGCTGCAGCCTGAGAATTCACGTTTTCGCCCTGCTGAGCGAATCTGTTATACAAGGGATCAACTTCTCCAACTGCGTCAGGTATATGTTCTTGGTGACTAATATATTTTACTCATTATCTCTCATCACATAAAATTAATTCGTATACATATTGTGCTAGCAAAAGTATCATAAGTAATACTCCCACCGTTTTAGATTATAAGTTGTTTTGACTTTGGTCAAAGTATAACTCTTTTAAGTTTGACCTTTATAGAAAAATGTAGTAATATTTTCAACACAAGGAAACTATGCTATAAAAATATATTCAGTTTTGGATTTAATGAAATTAATTTGTTGTTGTAAATGTTGATATATTTTTTCTATGAATTTAGTTAAACTTAGAGTAGTTTGACTTTGACTCAAGTCAAAACGACTTATAATCTTTATAATCTGAAACGGAGGGAGTACACAAAACATTCTTCATTCCATTATAAAATAACAAAATTAGTCTCTGTAGAACATCGGTCCTAAAATTTTGATATTTAAAACATGACTATTATCCTCAAAGTATTTGTGTATTTTGCTGTGCTTGAGTTCTCTACCTAAATTAATGTGTGGCATTCTTTCGCATCATTTAAGTTTCTAAATTGCAAGTCTATGCAGATTGTCGATGTACCTAAGGACATCTTGGAACTTGTTCAAGATATTAATGTAGAACTCCATGGGCAAGATGAAGGTTGGGTTCGCAATAAAAAAAAAATGTGAGGGCTCTTCCCACCTTCATTCCAGAGGCATGCATCGCATCTTATTTTAAATCGTTTGTGCTGCTCTAATTCTGTCACAGTAAGAGCACACTACTGTGGTTTTTCTTTCCTCACTATACTACTACATGCATATTTTCGATGGTTATTATGTATGCAGGTACAAATTCCGTCATATAAACGCTTTGATGAGACAGACAGCCGTGACTGCCATTTACGGTCTGCACAAACTCCCGTAGTTGTTAGGGAAGAGAAATCTTGGGACGATATCCTTGAAGCAAAGAACCCTATGATTCAGGTTGGAAACAAGAGCAATTTAACAATCATGACCAATCATGGTTATAATGCCCAGGTACCTTGAAAATATAAGTGTGTTAGTATTCGTGGTATCAGTAGGCCACCTTGGCTGAACTCTCGGGCCCTATTCTTTTCTCATGAGATTTTCAGATTTTCTGAATTATCTGATTGTGTGATAGCTATTTAAAGGTATAAATGATTGAATTTACTACTACAAAGTTAAAAATTTACCTTAGAAAGGTCAAATGAGGAAAATATAGAAATTTTTTTGTACGAAATGTACTATTTAGGAGCATGACAAGCGTGCCCGAGATAATCCATAATCGATAATGAGAAAAGAACAAGGCTCTGTGGTAGTACATTGCCTTGTCACCTCATCTCTTTTAAATTAGTAGTTAAGCTATATAAACTGCTACACCTGGGGAAAACGCTTCTGTTTTGTAGTAGTTATGATGCCTGGCTTCATTTGCCGGTTATTAAATTCACATTCATAATTAAATAGTTATCTGCTTTTATATTTGATGGACAAATTTGGACCTAAACTTATCGATTTGTTTGTTCATGTTGTTTTTTATGCATATGAGGTATAGAAATTCTCACAGACCTGATTGCATGCAGTTACTGATCTTTAGGGTATTCTTGGGTGCACAAAGGTCAAATTACGTACTAAATGATGATGCGGTGCTTTGTATGGCCAAAATTTGCAAGATTTACTGATAACTGACAGAATTTGGGTGCTGCACGAGTAGAGCTATCTGAAAAAGTATTTTAAGAACATTTAACTGTGATATTTAAATGACGACCTTTGTAAACATCAGGCAGAAGTCCCTTGGTCAATCCAGAGAGGCAATCTCTCTGCCAAACACGGAGTTCTGAAAACATTGAAAGGGTACTCATTGATATGGTAATTTGTGCTTGCTGTTTTTTTATAAAGCATCTTTTCCCTATAATTTCATATTCAGAAAGTAAAATCTGATTACCTGTTTTTTTTATTTCTTGTTCATTAAACAGTATACTTAATATATCGACACCAGAGAAGTTCGATCTTCTGAAGGGCCAGCTAATAGAAGCAGGATCACTAGAGCCGATATCGTAAAGGTTTGGTTTATTCAAGTTTTTTTATTCTGGCAGCATTACTTTTGACTGTTGTTGATTCATTCATTTTCTCACGAACATGAGAATTTCTATGGAGTATCTAATTACTATAGTTATCTATTGTATAGAAAACCTAATGGTGGTGGTGATTATGAGGATAAGAAGATATTTGTAGATATGGCTTTTAATAATGTTATTTGTGGAGTGATGTTTGTTTCTGAATTATGTATGATTTATTCTAGAAATTATATACACATTTTCAAGATCAGTATTTATGAAATTTATTTTTTGAAATCCAATGCAACATATTGGTACTTGGCTAGTAGATAGATGTAGTCCACTCCCATTATCTATTATATGGGGGCATAACTTCGTTTTCATCTACAGCTTGATTTTTATCTAATTTTATTCTAAAATATTGTATGCACTCAATTCTTTTTTAGGCAGTGATGGATTATGAAAAGTTTCACTTTGATCCACTTAAGAGTGTTGATTTACTAAATATAATATTTGAGCGCATGCTGGATTCAGTTTCAGCAGGAACTGAAGCTAATATGGGTATCACTGCTATTATTGGTAGCGAAAATTGTTCCGTTGCTGCAAATGATGTCAAAATGATTGATAAGGACGTCGATAGGCGAAATGAAGAGGCAACATTGGGAAAATCTTCTAATGAAGTCCAAAATAACTTGATGGATCCTCAGAATAATTATGTGCATGCAGCATTCAGACCTCTCGTTGAGAACGAGAATGAGAAGCCAACTAACTCAGAAACATCTGTGAAGATCAGTCGAGTAGGAGGCAGTATTTCTGAGATCATGAAGTTAGTTGTTGCTGCTGGAGCTGAGGAAGGCAGTGATGAGCATTTCATTGCTACCCTATTGTTTGTTAATCCTGAATATAGGGAAATATTTCTTTCCATTACCCCTCAAGGAAGACTTAGGTGGCTAAAAAGGATGTGCAAAGTGAAGGAATAAGTGTTGGGATCTTAGTTCAAGCGTGCCTAACTATTGTCTACTCTAATAAGGGCCGGGTGTGCCTACTCATGAGACCATTTAAAAGTGATATCTTGTAATGCTACTTAAATTATATGAGGTACTCCCTTCATCCCTAAAAGATCATCTTTGGAGCTATGCAGAGGTAGCTTTTAATTAAGCCAACATTTGTGTTTGACTTTGTTTTAGTCAGAGCGTTGATCTTATTATGAACTGTGATTGGGCGTTATGGCTTTTTCACATATAGATCTTAACGATCTTTAAAAGATGTACAAATTTTACCGTCCTTCGGATCGGTGCCAGGTACTAAAATTTCTAGAGTGAAGTAGGTACCAACTTTAATTTCACGCTAGAAAATGCATGTGGCCCAATACCTACTCAACGACGGTAAAATCACTCTAATAGATGAGACTTAAATTGCAGTGATCATGACAATCGTGCATTATTATGAACTCTCCCAGGTTATAGAAGTATCGTCGCTGCCAGAATCAGGATTTATATATCTTGTGAGTAAAAAGAGAAAATTCTCCTTATGAGCCTCTAAATTTTCGCTCAATCCCTTCTATGGCCTTAAATTTATCCATGTCCTCTACATGACATTGAGTTCCCTTCTATACATATTTTGTTAGTTAATCGATGATTTTTTTAACAAATATGACTATATTAACCCTCTTCCGCACTTATGTGAGCTTACTAAGAAAGACACAATTCTTAACGCGAAAAAAAGATTTATTTGTAAAAGTACAAAGTGGATAGAATTATTTGACCACAAATTTTAAAACTGAAATTTAAAATCTTAAATTAAATTTCAAATAATTTGATGAAATTCATACAACATTTTCATCCAAATTTAAACCCAAAAGAAAAATAATTTTTGTTTTCAATTTGTCAATGAAACTCTTGCATGGATTCAATCATTTCTTTGAAAATTGAAATTTCATTTTTCAAATTTTGCATCAAACAATTCCGTCCCTTTGATTTTATTTTAAATTAAAAATCCATAAGTAGGTAGCACATAAGTATTAGAGATGGGACAATATTGTTATTTTTTAAAAAAAATTATGATCAACTAATGAAATGAGTATAGAGGAGACTAAAATAAAAGCTCCGGGGCATGTTATGGATAATGTAAAATTCAGAGCATATAAGGGATTGAGGGGAAACCTCATATGCACATAAGAAATTTTTCTTGAGTGAAAAACCCACTAGAAAATACAATTCCCTAGAAATTATTTTTCTGACGATGTGGTTCCCCATCGCGCATACATATGACTGTAAGACATTTCAGAGTTCTCCACTGTTTCTGAGAATATAGGTTGCTAGAATACTTCTAGACCTTTTCCCCATTTTTCCCTCATGTGCCTTGCAAATTGAATACATCCACTTATGTATAGAAGGTATCATTCAAATGTGTATCATAGCTATAGAGCAGTAATGTGTTTTTAAAACTTCTTAATTAATAGACAGAGGGAGTACACCTTATTCACTTCTATGTAGCCAATGGAACACTATTCTCAGTACTACGCCAAACAAACCTCGCAAAAAAAAAAAACTACGCCAAACAAAAATCCCCATCACT
Source organism: Oryza meyeriana var. granulata (assembly GCA_003991445.1). Lineage (NCBI taxonomy): Eukaryota > Viridiplantae > Streptophyta > Magnoliopsida > Poales > Poaceae > Oryza > Oryza meyeriana. Next base: position 67,064 of record RYFJ01001684.1, on the reverse strand, counting down.
TATATACTCAATCACCATGCATTCTCTCATACTCGTATTGCCACACGACATAGAGGTCTGTTTTACTGTCTCACTAGCTAGTGGTAGCCCGAATGAAGAAGAGAAGAACATGAACACAAACCAGTACTCGAACAAGTTTGGGAACTATATAGGCATCAGGAAGCACAGACCCTTTGTTCAAGGGAGCCCTTGCCAGACTTGACAATCTCCCGGTGCTTTCATCACACCGCCGCTGCCCTTTGACACATACACTTTTTCATTTGAGAGCGATGAGATCTACAGCTAAAAACCTTTTTCATTTGAGGTTGTTTAGGGTCCTAAATATTCATTATAAGTTCTCATATCTATTTTATAAAACCAAAATTTGAATATTCCAAACGACCTCTAATAGAGACGTACTCTATATCAAAGTTGTATAGCTCTATGAGATCTATAACTTTATAGTCAATGACTTTTTATTTAAAATTATTTAGAGTGCCAAATAGACGATACAAATTTTGGAGATGTAATGCCAAAACAATAGGATCTTGAATCTAGAAAGCAAGTACCTAATGGTGATATGGTAATGGCGCAACACGTAGAGAGAGTGGTCTCAAATTTAAATCATATATACCGAATACATGCGTATTTCTAGAAATTAGATTAGATCAACCACCTATTACCTATATATTTACATTGTTGGATCCTTTCCTATGGTTTTAGGTACCAGGCGAAAAAGGTATTTTGCATTGTTTTGTTAATTAGGCTGGTACATCCCAGCGTTATTTGAAAATGGGAACGCCTAGTTTTAATAGTTTGAAGTGCCTCGGGATCTAGTTTTGTGTTCAGATTCTAGTGTCTCCACGTACCTTTCCTTACTAATAGGCATCCGGTGTATTAGGTTTCAATAGATACGGCAGGGAAAGCAAGCAATGTTGAAAGTTGGTTCTTGCTTTTATTAACTCGGAACGAGGTAATGGGATATTCACTTTGTTAGAATAGGTATCGAATATACTAGTTTTAATATATTACAGTTGGACTTAAAGTTGTATTAGGTGATATGGGTTAGAGTTAGCGTTATACTCTGTAACCCGGTAATCCTTTAAATAGAGAGTAGGCGCTGTAGAATCATTATCATGATTAATATTTTGTGATGAATAATTGACTTTGAAAATAATTTATTTAATAAGAGATTAGTTTGAAAATAACTATGAATATTGGTGTAAGTGTGTGTGACTAATGTGGGTCAGGTTGCGATATCTGTGCCAAGAAACGGTTATTTTGTCTATTTGTGTGCAGTGACTTATGGTCAATCTTGGTCAACGGTAGGATCGTGACTACGCTCAGAGAGGAGCCGAGGTCCAGAATGATCAAGGATGCTGGATGATAAGATTAGACACAAGGTGGTACATGGTGGATGGACACCGTATGGAAAGTCTTCGCAACGGACTTCATAAGTTGTATGTGCAAGTGCCGGAAAAATTGTGAAGAAAATCAGATGAAATGGAAGAAATATTAGAGTACATAGTGCTACAGCATGCGAGGTACTGTAGCATCTCGGTGGTACTGTAGCATGCGGGTGTATGTGGAATTTTTTTGATTTTTAGATTTATTTATTAAAAGATTTGCAAAAATAGATTTTTGTTTCAAAAAATTGCAAAAATAGACTCCCGCCGCCCTCTGGGAGGGTGATTTTTAAAAATCGCCCTCCCAGAGGGCGATTTTATGACGTGGCTGACGGCCGTTGGCCCCCCCGCCGACGGCCGTCAGCCATTTTGCAGGCGGCCCCCCGGCCTCCCAATGTGCCCAAAAACCGCCCTCTGAAAGGGCGGTTTTTGGCTCCCGGGGGGCCGCCTTCAAAGTCGCCCATTTGCAGGGTGGTTTTTTGCAGGCGGCCCCCTTGCCGCCCTATGGGAGGGCGGTTTTTAGCCCCCGGGTATAAAACCCCCCTCCCAGACTCAAAAAAGTCATAAAATTCACTCAAATTAGAAAAAAAAACAGGAGAGAGCTGAGAGGGCGAAAGCAGCGAAGCTCTGTCCGTTTGCTGATTTGCCTGTAGGTAAAATCCATTGTTCCTTTGCAATTTCTATTTGTATGTAAGAATTGATGTAGTAATGTACTAGTTACGTGTATAGTACTATATAGATCTGTAGTTTTTAGTTAATCTGTTAGATGACTTATTTTTTGTACAGATGTTACTTGTAAAATCTGGAATACACGGTTTTAGATGTTAGGAGGATGTTGGTACCTAGTTTAACTGTACTTTTCATCAACAGATGTCAAATAAGGTGATATTTCAGTTATTTCACAGGCAAGGGAATGTGAGATATGGTCCAGACGGTGTAGATCTGTCGGAGTTTAGTTCAACGGCTAAGGGTATTGATAGGCCAGCTGAGAGAAGTTTTGGATCAGTATACAACTGGCTGATGCGAGGGTTTCGACTGGACCCTCAGCTCAGTGGAATAACCTTGTATGTAGTAGTCAGTCGTGTAGTTGAAGGTTTTTTTTGGGAACTGATGCCAGTGGATTGCACTGCCACTTGGAGATGGTATGTGGAGAATGCATTTCAACGTGGCTGGCCACTGGGCATACTTGTGTCCATATATGAGAAAGATAACAACGCTGGTGCAATGCCCGTACAAGATGATGAGGGTCCAAGTACGGCGGGAGGTGATAGTGAAACTGAGATGCCCGTGGGGCTAGTGCCTTGTGATGAGCGATTGACAACACGGTGTGCGTGTGACGTGTCTCTTGGCAGGCTGTGGTTGCAGGTGACAGGTGGAGACTAATCATGCGGCAATCTGTGAAGAACGGGGATAGGATGCCATGCTGATGAACCGCGGGGCGGTGAAGGGTGGTTCGACGCTCGCGTTCGAGGGACGGAGATTGTGCGGTGTACGTCTACTGTATCTGGCTACACGGCGGGAGGACGTCGGTGGACGGTTTCTTGGTTGAGCCATAAAACCAAGGACGTACCGGGACGCTCGTGCGGCGGGCGTGGCCGAAGATGGAAAGTTCCGGCGATCGCGATATGATTTCGGATGGTCGTGCGGCGACATCGCGAGGATCACATCGTGGAGATGGAGGGATCGCGAACATCGCGGAATTTGACATGGAGGACGTGATTGATTGGATATGATTATCATGCCATTACGTGTCGTTTAAGTCGCGTAATGACAGTTTTGTAATTTAGGTGGGCCACCTTTTTGGAGATATAAATATGTGGCACCTAGGGTTGAGAGAGGGGGGCTTTTTGGGATTTTTGGGGCGAGCTACTGTTCACGTGAACAGTACCCGTGCCTAGGGTTCTAGGGAACACACCTTCTCTCTCGATCTAGCCTAGGTCTTCAAGTCTAGAGAGAGATTTTTATTGATCTCTCCAATCAAGAGAGGGAGGACGATCGGGCGGAGGCTAGATGCAGTTCTGTAGAACAATTACTGGAGTTAATCATTCATCTTGGTGAATTGTTCTTTTTTGTTTGCATCTACTTTTCTGTTCTTTTTGTTTGCATCTACTTTTCCTACTGTCTGCTGCCAGTGACCTCACGCGCGCCGTCGCGGAGTCAAGTTTCTGCTGTCCGCTGGGTGTCGTTGCCGTTCCCTGCTGCTGCTGGTCGAGCACGCCAGGACGGGAGTTCAGCACCTGCTATTTGCCGGCCACCAGCAAGCTGCTGTTGTCGCTACTGCACGCAAGGTGTTTGAGGAATTCTTTACAGGGCAGTTTTGAGCTGTCTTAATTATTTTTGCTTCTGCCGGCTTGGAGAACTTGTTTAATCGTTCCTAAGATTATTACACCACTAGTTGGGGTAAGTAATCTTGACGATTGATTGAGAGGGGCGTTGGGTTGAAATTTGGGACATAGGCCGAGTTTCTTTTTGAAAGAAATTTTTATAGGCTCCCATTCACCCCCCCCCTCTGGTCGCCTGTTTCGGTCCTTCAGAAACAATAGAAGAAAATGAAGGAGGGAATGAAGGAGGGAATGAAGAAGATAGACAGGCAACAGGTGTGGCAGATGAGGGAGAACATATCGACACGATCGTCCAAGAAATGGCTAGAGAAGATTCTGAAAATGAGCATGCAGAGTATGATGACTCGTCTGATGAGGACAACGTGATGCCTGCAGAATGGAGCAACGAGGACTTCTCTGCGCTTACTATCTCCGAGCGGCATCATGTGCCGTGGGAGTACAAGCAGAATGAGGTTATTCAGGGGGCTAAGTACGCATATGTAGAAGATTTAAAGGAGGCAGTCAAACAATGGGCGGTATCACTTCAGAGGGAGTTCTCGGTCGTGAAGTCAAACAAATCAGTGTATGAAGTGAAGTGCATGAAGGATGGGTGTACATGGCGGGTGCACGCATTCAAGGGTATATGGAAAGATTATTGGCAAGTTTCAATTGTGACGGAGCATTCATGTTACTTGACAGGTGTTGAAAAATATCATAGAAACATGACCTCTGCATTTGTTGCAACAGAGATATACTCTCATATTGTCAACAATCTGGGGTATGAACCAAGGTCAATTGTTAGGCATATTGAAGAGAAATTCAAATATACAATTAGCTATGATAAGGCTTGGAGGGCAAAACAGAAGGTTGTAGAGATGAGGTTTGGCACATTTGAAGCATCTTATGATAATTTGCCTCGTCTCTTAGGCTGTATTCTTCAGAGGAATCCGGAGACGTGCTATGACCTGAAAGTCTTTCCATCAATTGACCATGGTAATAAAAGTGTGTTGCAACGTGTATTCTTTGCACTAGGTGCTTGCATTCAGGCATTTATCCATTGTCGTCCTATCCTCTGCATCGATGGGACATTTCTGACTGGAAAATATAGAGGACAGCTATTAACAGCAATTGGAGTTGATGGAAACAACCAAGTTCTACCGGTGGCTTTCGCTTTTGTTGAGAGTGAGAACACTGATAGCTGGTATTGGTTCCTAGAAAGGGTTAAGACAGCAGTTGTACGGATGAGACCAGATGTATGCCTCATACATGACCGTAACTCCGGCTTGCTGCGTGCAATTGAGGAACTGAGAGATGGAAGTGTTGAGAAGGGATACCCACCAAGGTGGTCTGATGTTCAAAGCAGATGGTGCATGCGTCATATGGGTGCTAATTTCTACAGACAGTTTAGAAATAAGCACCTTATGGATCTTTTCAAGAGGCTTTGCGCCCAGAATCAAGAGAAGAACTTCAATGAGCTTTGGAGGAGGTTGGATGAGCTGACCTCTAAACAAACAGATGAGCAGTCCAGGAGGGCTACCATTGGAGGGGATGAGGCTCCACAAGCTCTTGAACCTCTATCAAGTGATGGACCTCGTATGAGAAGAAGACATGCATCCTCAGTTAGAAAATTTTCAGAGTGGATTGAGAATGAGCCAAAGGAGAAATGGGCATTGTTGTATGACAAGGATGGTTCTCGATTTGGCATAATGACCACAAATTTGGCAGAGGTCTATAACTGGGTGATGCGTGGTGTTCGAGGGCTCCCACTTGTTGGAATAGTTGAATTTATCTTGCATGGCACATGCAAGTACTTTAGAGATCGGTTCAGAGCAGCTGGCCCCTCAATGACGGATAATAATCTTTTCTTTGGAACGCTGCTCACTAAGTACCTGCAAGATAAAAGTAATAAGGCCCGAAAACATCGTGCTCTACCTCAAGGCACACAAGAACACAGATTTGAAATATTGTGTGTCGACAAGGGCATGCGCGGAATCTACCGCAAAAGAGTTGTGCAGGAGTGTGTGCTCAAAGAAGACGGGACCTGCAAGTGCTCGTGCCGAAAACCTACTCTGCTCCACAAGCCATGTTCCCATGTGATTGCCGCGAGCGGTGAGTGTGGAATCGAAGCACGTTATTTTGTCTCAACTTATTTCAGAAAGAAGCAATCTATAATACCTGGAGTGGAGAGATATACGGTTTCGGTATAGCGGGGACATTTACTACGGAGAATCCTCAAGCTATCTACATTCCTGACCCAACAAAATTGAGGAATAAAAAAGGTCGCCGCATGACAAGACGCATCCGTAATGACATGGATGAGTCAGAAGCCGGTGGAAGACTTAAACGTTGTTCAAAGTGTGACCAAACAGGTCATACCTATAAGAAATGTCCAAAGGATGCAGCCGGTCCAAGTGCGGCAGAAGTTGGACCGTCAGGTTCAGCCGTTGATGGTAGTCGTCCTACGGGTGAAGGCACAACTTCAAGACGACCCCGTCTTAGACGTTCTCGAACAATTGGTGGTGCTGGGGTGTAGTGTAAGTCTATACTTGATCTTTGTTGTAGAATGACATGTATCGTACTGTTGTTTTTTATTGTCATGTAACAATGCTATAAACATTAAAACTAATTTACGCTAACTCTCTATTTGTATGCAGGTATAGCGTACCCTACACCAGAGCTGCTCGACCGGGGTCTCGACCAGTCCCACCGGTCTTACCTGTCAGCTGTCGAGGGTGCCCAGCTAGGCACCTTCCGTCCACGGCCTTCACGTCAGCTCCTGCGGATAGACCCCCGGTTCCGTCAGAGGTAAGAGCTGTACGAATATTCATTCACATCATTTGTGCATATCTATGTTTTCCCCGATATTGAATACAGTTCTATATTTGGCAGGTTGTGTGAGGCTGGACTTCTTCCGCTGTGCAGGCTAGTTGAGCCCGCACCGGACGAGAGAGACCCCGCCAGGCGATGGGAAGCTGACCGGTCACTTCTGGCAGCGCTGGTGGATCGCTGGAGACCGGAGACCCACACGTTCCACCTACCGTGTGGCGAGATGACTCCCACACTGCAGGACGTGTCCTACCTGCCGGGACTTCCCCTCGCAGGGGACGCAGTCGGTCCGGTTGACGGGGGGCACGGTTGGGCGCAGGACATATCTGCTCGGTTCGAGGCCGTGCAGCGTCTACCTGGGCTTGGTATGCCGAGGTCGCTACCGCCTTACACCACGGCTGGCCCCTCGCAGGCGTGGGTGCTACAGTTCACCGTAAGTCACAGATTCATTTGCTTCACAATCATCCGACCTATAAAGGAGCAGTGATGCTGACTATGATCTTCCTTTACAGCCTGACAAGCTAGACGACGACGCCGACGAATACTCGGTGCAGCGGAGCATGGAGGCCTACCTGTTGTGGCTGTTCGGGTGGATGATGTTCACCAACAGTCACGGGCACGCGGTGGACAAGGGACTGATCCACTACGCTCGTGCGATCGCCGACAGCGAGGACGGCTACGTACCGCAGTGGAGCTAGGGATCTGCTGTGCTAGCGGCGACATACCGTGCTCTTTGTGACGCGTGCACGAAGACCGATCCAGGTGCGATTCTCGCCGGTTGCCCTCTCCTTCTGCAGCTATGGGCAGCAGAGCGTTTCGCGATAGGCCGTCCTTTTATTCAGCTCTCTGCCTACGAGGGCGGCCCTGGAGGCTTGTACGGGCAGTGGCCCGAGGACCGCCCGACTATGGGGACGGTATGGTGTCGCCGTGAGGTACGTAATGTGAAATTCTATGTTTACCACTTATGCACAAACAATGACGTGTAATCTTTTCTTATTTTGCAGCGTCGTTACGCCCACAACCAGGTTAGGAGGGCCTACTCCGAGTTCGTTATGGAGTTGGACCGCCTGCTGCCCAGCGACGTCGTCTGGGAGCCCTATAGTCCACAGGCCATCGCAGCCCGTGCACCGCTCGGACTCTGTTCTCTTTGCACGCGCGACCAGGCGTACTGGTTGACGAAAGTGCCGTTGGTGTTCGACATCTTCGTCGAGCCCCACTGTCCACAGCGCGTGATGCGACAGTTCAGCCTACGTCAGGTCTTCCCTATGCCCATAGAGGTCGTTGTGCCGCGCGATGTGCACCGGTAAGTACAACTGCGATCTTTGTTTAGTACTACCACTCTTTAATGTACTCTAATGCACTCTCTGCAAATAGGTATAATCGTAGGGGACAGGCAGCCGGCGCTCAGTGGTATCCCCGACTGCAGCCGTATGTGGAGGACTGGTTGTTGGCGACGGAGGATGTCGGCGACGAGTTCCGTGCACACACTGAGGAGCATTACCTAGCATACCTCAGGTGGTACCAACCTCGGACCCGCATAGGCGTAACGTTCACCCCAGGTGATCCACAGCCACACGTCGCTGCTACGACGGACACGTATCCTACACACCGTGACCAGGACTACTTTCGCGCGGTAAGTCACTTTATCTTTGCACTTTGTCATTCCCTTTCTAGGTAGCCACGGTTCTAACACATAATCAAGTCACATTTGTAATAGGCCGACGCAGCGCGACAGATTCAGGGTGATGTCAACGCGGCGTTCGGACGGTTGGACACTGGGATCGTGCTGACTGCGGACGAGCAGAGGACGACCTTCGGGAGGATTCGTCAGGCGTTGCACACAGTGCTTCGTGCGCTCACTTGTCGCGCGGCTGACGCGGTACCTCCCGTCTATATACACCAGCAGCAGCAGCCACGGCCAGCAGGAACAGGACGAGGAGCAGGAGTGCGCCCATAGGGTTCCAGTCAGCCATCTGGCCCCTCCAGAGGTAAATTCTACTAACCTTCCGTTCATAATATGTTTCCTTGTATGACATGCACCGTTGTACATCAATATGCTTCCCTGCAGCCTTCGCTACACCGTACCTACATCCCTCTGGAGCTAGCACGTCGACGCATGGAGTATACCACACACGACCACACGTGCAGCTGGGCATGACAAGTGCCCCCGGTGCCACCACAGGAGGTCCTTCAGGTTATATCAAAGTTTACTTTTCTCTTGCAAAATTTCGATTTGCAATAATCAATAATTTGGTGTACATTGTTCCACTCTACAGCGCCATCGATGTTTGCTGGCGCTGGCTCCTCCACGCAGGGCGCACGCCGGCAGCGGTTGGGCACCGAGTCCTTTCGAGGGGGACATTAGAGGACGAGACGAGGCGAGGAGATCCATGAGATACTAGCTGCCTCGCAGCTCGAAGGAGCTCCGCCACCATAGACACAGGACCCACCAGTTGCCACACCCGTGCAGACGACCCGCGCTGGCCGTGCTGTACCACCAGACCGGTTGACGTACTCCCAGGGACAGGTGCGAGCGCAGGGTAGGAAGTCGAAGAGGCCTAGAGGTTACGGTCCGGGCCCGTAGTACTTTGTGTCTGTAATAGTTTGTCTGTTGTATATAATGTTTTATTAATTCTACGTTTCCTGATGAAACCACTTTACTTCGTTTACGCTCATCGATCAAACGACGTATTCCTCACGATCTACGTTTCTGACGAATCTGATCAAAAATATGAATTTTCGAGTGTCAACTTCACGACGAAAGTACATTCCGAGCGGTGACAACTAAACACACATTAACTATCATACAAACCTATTGATATCCAACTAGCGATGCAACTACTGTGTGAGGATGGCACGGCCAGGGAGCGGCGACAGTATGCGCCTAGGAAATAGTGACGGCAGCCGGTAGTCACATAAAAATTGATTTCGAAAATTAATTTTTTTAAATCAATTTTTTTCTTTTTTTTTTTGGAATATTGGTCCGGACTGTCCGGATAAGGTCCGGACGGTCCGGACTATATTAACGCTAAATACCGCCCTCTAGTTGGGCGGCAAGCCAAAAACCGCCCTCCCAGAGGGCGGCAAGGGGGCCGCCTGTAAAATGGCCGGCCCCCGGGCGCATTTTGCAGGCGGCCCCCTTGCCGCCCTCTGAGGGAGCGGTTTTTGGGAGACCGGGGGCCGCCTGCAAAATGGCTGACGGCCGTCGACGGGGAGGCCAACGGCCGTCAGCCACGTCATAAAATCGCCCTCTGGGAGGACGATTTTTAAAAATCGCCCTCCCAGAGGGCGGCGGGAGTCTATTTTTGCAATTTTTTGAAACAAAAATCTATTTTTGCAAATCTTTTAATAAATAAATCTAAAAATCAAAAAAATTCGGTGTATGTACATGCTGCAAGGCAAGGAGCAGCAAGCAGGCAGCGGCTCAGAGACGGGACTGCAGGCCCATACAGCGACATGCAGAAGTCGGACTGGGCTTTGCTACAGTATAACTACTGTAGCAGAAACATGCAGGTTTTGATACAGAGAGAAAGAGGAGATTTTAATTTGAAAAATTGTAATTACGGGTCTGCGCCACACGGCCACACGGGTCTGCGCCGCCCGGAGCGCCAGACGAGGAGGCAAACAGGCAGTCCAACGACGGCAGGGCGCGGCGCTAGCGTCGAGCTGGGGGCTAGGAGGAGAGGAGGAAGGCCGTGACGGCGCATCGGCGCGCGGCAGTGTCCGGAGGAATTTGGCGCGAGAGAGGCCAAGATTTTGGTGCGGGAGGCATTATCTCCCACGATGGCAGCAACTGGGGACGCGAAGAGCTTCCAGAAATCTAGCTCAGTTTGGTGTCGGTATTGGGCGTGCGGGAATATTGGGACCACCATTGAATATCTGTTGGAGGCTGTGTTTTAGACTCAGTTCTCAAAATATAGCTTTAGGAAACCAGATTGGATCTCTCTTGAATATGCTTTTAGGGATGAAACAGGTTAGGAAACACTCTAAACTATTTTCACAACCATATTATTTTTTAGAAATAGAATCGAAAACGGTAGGACAAAAACGAAAACGATAGTGAAAATATCAGAAAATCGAAAGCGGAACTATTCGATTGGAAAAATGATGGTACTGGTCGAAAGCTGGTAATTTATGTTGGAAGCAACGAATTATGACATCGCACATTTAACTAGCATGATTGTATGAGTACACTACAAATTCATACTCACTCTATTCAACATAAATACGTACAACATGTATGACAAATTGATAAATGATAATACGTTCACGTATTCAATGATAGTTATAAATTCGATGACATATAACTATAAATTTATACTTACTCCATTCAACATAAATACTTGGTTAGTTGGGTTGACCGACTGAGGTAGAGAATAGGCCTGGAGATAACTAGGGCCAGGAAAATTAAAGATAACTTGGGTCGGAAAAATTAGAGATAACTTGAACCAAGAATGGGCCTGAAGACAAACGGTAATTATTGGAAAAATACGATAACTGGACAAAACGACAAAACTGTCGGTAAATGACCAAACAATTTCCAACACCGTTTCCGTATTCTTTTACCATTTCTGTTTCCAGATATTATCATTTTTATATTGTTTGGTTGGTAAACTTTGAAAACGACGGTCGGTCGGTCGGTAATTACCGCTACCGTGGCTACTGCCACCGGTAATTAGTCTAGAAGATTAATTTTGCGATTCTCAACTACTGGTTTCTTGGTATAATGGAAATTGGAGTCTAATTGTCAGCAATTCCGTCCTATGCTTTTGGATTCAAACACGCTAATACTTTTTATGCTAGTATAGCAGTAGTTGTCTGTCATCTGTGACATCCTTGGGTAGGAAACTTGTTCTTGCAAAGTAAATGTGCAAATGCATGCTTTCCCTTTTTGAGAGATTGAAATTTTCGGTGGTCGTCAGGGTGGCGGCGCTGCGGGCGGTACACTCCTGCCGGCCCCTCCTTGCTCTGATGCTCGCAGCGTGTTCGACAGAATGTGTCGTGAGAGCAAGAAGGCTTCAAGTTGGTGTCTGCGGATAGCGGGGGTCGCAGCACCCTCCCTCCAAGCGTGTTGTCGTTCCTATAGAAATGGCAGAGTAGCACAGCGCTGCTGCACCTGGTGGTGGTGTTGCTAATGGCCGCCACATCTCAGTGTGGTAAGTTCGCAGCTAAAAATGTCAGTGATCAGTTTTCTTTAATCGATATCCGGTACAGGTCCTATCAATTACTAGCGCAAGATCATATCAGTATAGTCTTTTTCAATCTGTATTGGATTTCTGACACAACTGTCTGCTCTGATCCAAGCGTTGTTGTTGATGGCTGCAGCGATGCAGTTTTCAACTGATTAGTGGAGAAGGGCATGCATCTAAGTGGATGCGGCCAACGTAATCTTGGCTCTTCTCCGGAGACTCCATTCACAATCTACTGATGAAGTTAATATACATCAGGTACTTAATAAATCTATTTGATGCTCTGCCTAGCAATCCTGCAAAAAAAAATATGGACATGTTGGATATCTGATTATGGATATGTCTGCTGAAGAATCAAGGATGACCTTTTTTGCAAATTACTGACACATACTAGTGTAGCATCAGTTACCAGATTTTTTTTTCTTACATGAAAGCTCTCTATCCAGTATCCAGCCAAATATGAAGATAAACGATCTGAAGAGTAAACACTTGGTCCTTGTCTTTCCATTGCTATTGTCTCAGGCAGTTGGGCATGTTAGTATGGTTCCTTTTCAGACAGCACTATTATTGTTAGCTGTTTTTATTATATTATGGCAAATAATGTCATGAAACTAATTGAAACTATGTTCAAGAATAGTATTCTGGTAGAATTCTTGTGAACAATGCTAACTTCCTGTTGCAAATGGTCGACTATTGTCACGTCCGGAATTTTCATTCAAAATTACAAACGCTTACATATGCATTTACTCCTCGTCCAGAAATCAGCCAAGCTACACAATAATAAAGTTGATAACAAAGTACAAATCTTTACTTAATAAAATGACGAATGTATAATTATTACAGAGACAGATGGAACCTCTCAACCAAATAAAATCGTAAGCGACGGAAATAACTAGCTTAGACGACGACTACGAACTCCACAGGCAAGCTTGACTTAAACCCAGCCTAATCCTCTAGATCTTCTCCATCACTATAGAACTCATCTTCTGATGATTGGGTATTGCAAGGTGAGTATATAGAATACTCAATAAGTCACACAACAAATATGCAAATGCACAGGATAACAAAGAATGACATATAGAGCTAAATTGCATAAACAACATTCAAATAAGCATTTGAGATAGTAGTAAAATAGTAGAACAATTAAACAGTATTAATTCAACACTGTACTGCCCACCTGGCTACACAGGCCCAAACTATCCCAACATGTATGTCTCATATCATATTTTAACCATTAATTAATAAATGAGACTAATCACGAAAAACATCATTAAGCTCGCTCATGACCGCGGGCACGATTATTCGAATAGTTTTACTCTGACTAGAGGTATACAACTTTACCCACAAGACACAACCTCACAACATGTCACCATGCATCTTGGCACCACCACGATACCTTGGAAAGAAGTTGTGACAGGACTCTTCGCATAACACGCCTAACAGAATGACCATCAACCAAGTCCCCAGTAGAAGTGGTCCAACCTCCAGGTTAGAGAAACTATTAGCTCCCAAACATATTGCCGGCGAAATGGGACAGGGGGTCCCACATGCCCTGGAGACGCGTGGGTCATCGGCCACGTCAGTTCCCCGGGGATCATCTCTCCATCGGCCCCGGGCTCGTCCCCGGGGCGCCGTAGCCATCGGCCCCGGGCTCGTCCCCGGGGCGCCGTCTCCAGCGGCTTCGCTCCCGGGCCCGGGCACCGATACCCCGGTCCCGGGTGCCGATCCCCCGGTCCCGGATGCCGATGCCCGGGCCCGAGGCCGACTGACTCGACCTCAGGTGCCGATCGCCATGGCTCCAGGGGCCGATCCACCCGAAGAACTCGGTTGACCAGCTCCCCAACTACCTACATTAATGACGAGGCGACAGGGCGTGTCGCCCCTGTCGCCTGCCTTGCCACGCGTGGACATCCCAGGATGGCCCCCCGTGAACACCCGACAATACCGTCAGAGCCTTTTGACTAAGAGGACCTCGGTTCTCTGCCCTATGGCAGCGGAGGGCGACGGCCTCTGTCACATCTCTGTACTCCAGCTGACATGGGAGGCGACAACCGAGACGACCAGACGCTCTGTCACATCCCCACGTCCCGAAGACTAGGCCGCCTGCAGCCGACCTACTCCGGCGTGGGCGCAGCAGGTGGCAGCAGGCAGAGGCGTACAACAAGACAGCGCTTCCTCTCTCCCCAGCAACTGGCACTGTGGACTCCCCTGATTCTATAAAGGAGGATCCAAGCCACCGAGAGCGACAGGCCGAACGGGACAGGAGCTTTCCCCTTCTTCTCCGGCTCCGGCCTGAGCTCACTCTCTAGCTACTGCTCTTCTTCTCCGGCTCCGGCCGTGGGCTAGGCTCACCTTGTAACACAGCAAACCACATTCATCTCCACATTGCATACACACAGGAGTAGGGTTTTACGCCTCCGTGCGGCCCGAACCTGTATAAATCTCTTGTCTCCTCTGTGCGCCTCTGTTCATCATCTTCCCCAACACCCTGCGCGCTTCGGACGGTTCGGACCCACATCGGACGGTCCGGACCCTTTTGCTTCACCATGGTTCGGACGGTCCGGACTCACTTCGGACGGTCCGAACCCCGCCTCTTCTTCACCTATCTTTCTTCTACACCTGACGCCGGCTTCACCTGAGAACTACTCCCCTGGCCGAATCTCAAAGGGGGGTCTCCTGACTTCCCGCCGTCGAGGTTTCATCCTCCGACAGCTGGCGCGCCAGGTAGGGGGAGTTTCCTTTTCAGGTGGTACGCCGGCAACACCGGCGCGCTCCATGGCAGGCGGCCATCATCATCAACGGGATTCCGACGACGAGTCCGGCGGCTTCACCCCGCCGGACAATGCTAGCCCTCTGGCTAGCTCATCGCGTTCCCCCACGTCTTCCTGGGGGCGTGCGGTGCGCGCTGCACGGGCCGACTTCACCCAGTGGCGGCCTGGTCGGGCGACCTCGGCACCTCCCTTTGCGGAGGGAGCCAGTAAGTGCCCGGCTGGGTCCGCCGCGGCCTCATTCGTGAGGCGTGAACAGGCGCGCCGCTCCACGGCGCGCCACCATCAAGACATCCAGCCGGCGACGCCGCAGGAAGCCCTCCTGGCGGCGAAAGCTCTCCTGCGCCACCCCCTGGCTTCCACCGGGGGCAGCGGCCGGGAAAGGCGATGGCTCGGCGAAGTCGCCGACCTCGTAGGTGCGGCCCATCACTTGATCACCGCCGACAATCATGCAGGAGCTGGCGAGTCCTCGCGTTCCGCCTCGCGCCGGAACAGGAGGAAGCGCCAGAAGGCCAAGGGGGCCGCCGAGAGCTCCGCCTTGGCTGCTGCGGGCAGCCCCCGGGGCAACATCGCCCACGAGGATGACGACGGCGGCGGTAAGCGGCAAAGGGCCGCACGTGCGCCGCCACCGCCGGCAATGGCCCGGGGATGGTGCGCTTTCCACCAGACAGACCGGCACGACCTTACGGAGTGCCGCGCCGTCCAGCGCTTGGCCAAACGCCTGGAGAAGCGGCAGTAGGCCGAGCCCGGTCGGAGCTTGGCTCCCGGGTGCGTGTCTAGCCCCGGTCGGAGCTTGGCTCCCGGGCGCGTACCTACTCCCGGTTGAAGCCCTTGGCTCCCGGGCACGCGTATTAAGCCCCGGTCGGAGCCCTTGGCTCCCGGGCGCGTATCTAGCCCCGGTCGAAGCCCTTGGCTCCCGGGCGCGCATATGAAGCCCCGGTCGGAGCCCTTGGCTCCCGGGCACGTATCTAGCCCCGGTCGGAGCCTGGCTCCCGGGTGCGTATCTAGCCCTGGTCAGAGCCCTTGGCTCCCGGGCGCGCGTATCTAGCCCCGGTCAGAGCGTGGCTCCCGGGTGCGTATCTAGCCCCGGTCGAAGCCCTTGGCTCCCGGGCGCGCGTATGAAGCCCCGGTCGGAGCCCTTGGCTCCCGGGCGCGTATCTAGCCCCGGTCGGAGCCTGGCTCCCCGGCGCGTATCTAGCCCCGGTCGGAGCCCTTGGCTCCCGGGCGCGCGTATCTAGCTCTGGTCGGAGCTATGCTCCCGGGTGCGTACCTAGCCCCGGTCGGAGCTTGGCTCCCGGGCGCAGCTCTTTCCCCGGTCGGAGCCCTTGGCTCCCGGGCGTGCTTATCTACCCCGGTCGGAGCTTGGCTCCCGGGTTCGTACTTCACCCCGGTCGGAGCTTAGCTCCCGGGTGCGTACCTAGCCCCGGTGGGAGCCCTTGGCTCCCGAGCGCGCGTATCTAGCCCAGGTCGGAGCCTGGCTCCCGGGAGCGTATCTAGCCCCGGACGGAGCCCTTGGCTCCCGGGTGCGTACCTAGCCCCGGTCAGAGCCCCTGGCTCCCGAGCGCATATTTGAGCCGAGGCACGGATTCCCGAATCCATGCCCCGGGCCCGACACCGAGGTGCCGAACCAGGGCAGCCCTCGCCAAGGCGAGTGCGAGCCTAGGAACGCGACACCCGGAATAGGACGCGATAGCCTGGACAGCACCGCCCCGGCGAGAATGCGTCCAGAAGGTCGTCTCACATCCCATATTCAAGCCCGGGCCCCCGGAACCTGGCTTATATCCAAACCGTATCCCAGTCCGGGGCCCTCGGGTCTCGGACGTATATCCTTAGCGCTAGCCGGGGCCCCCGGGTCCCGAGCACATGCCGGACTCAGGCTCGCGAGGGAAGCGAGTCCGAGCTCCATCTCCAGGCACATCAAGTATCTCCACAAATCTATCTGTATAAACGTCCTGTAAGTTACGGTGAACCCGGGCCAGCGCCGGACTTCTCCGGAAACTTAGCGCTGACCGGGGCCCCATGTATATACACTTTACGTAAGCAGCATTTTTAAGATCCTTCCCGGTCTCGTTCCTTTCGTCGTTTCCCATGTGTTGCGTTCGGGGCAGTCTCCCCCCTGGAGGTATCATTGGGCCGCGCCCGTACGGCGGCTGGGTTATGTGCAAATCCAGCCACAGTACGGGCGCGACCACGACGACGCCTTCGGGAGATGATCGACGCCACGGCTCGTAGCATGGGGCGGACAAGGGAACGAACCGGACGCTCTCACAGTTCACTATGTGTAGAGCAGACCTTTCCCCGGCGGTCCTGGGGGCGATTCATACCACACCAAGCTGGGCTCCCGGGGAGACCCTGTTTCCTCCTGGTGTACCGGGCCGAAGCCGTTCTGTCGCCAGAACTCTTCTTCGGCTCTCGAGTACAACGCTACATCGACAAACATCAACCACGACAATATGCAGCTCGACAACCTCGACTTCCTCGAGGGACGAAGGTGGCGCGCTCCGCTCCGCGTCGCTCGTTACCAGCAAGGCCTCAAGCGCTATCTTTGGCGTCAGGTTCGGGCCCGATCACTTCAGGTTTGGGGTTCGAATCTCCGCCGTATCTTCGTACGGGTTGGAATGAAATCTTCCCCCCGTGGGAAGGCCCCTCCCTGGTGATCGGAACTTCCCAACCGGGCTCGGTAAGCCTGGGAGCATCTTCACAAATATTATCTGAAAACACATCCTGTAAGTGCCTCTAAACCTCAGCACTGACCGAGGCCAGGCCCCATGAGTATTCGCTTTCCATAGTAATACTTTTATTATCGTTTCCGGGCTCGTGCCCTTATCCTTTCTTTATGTCGCGATCGTGGCGATCTCCCCCCGGGGGCATAATCGGGTCGCGCCCATGTGGTGGCTGGGTGTTGCGCCTAAGCATCTATTCCCTACCAGCGAGCTACCGTATCCCATCTGCTAAACCCCGGACATCGTCTAAGCCCCGGCTTGCGGTGCCCCGCACTGGTTGGCTTCGGGCTCGGTTTTTCTGCTGCTAGGGGGCAGATTCCTTATGCGCAATCCTTTCCTCCGCTCGGCCGCGACCGCGAAGAGGCCCCTAGGAGGTGGTAGACGCAACGGCTCGCAGCATGGAATGGACAAGGGAACGAGCCAAGTGCTTTCACGGTTCATCATGTAGAGCCTGTCGTCGCGGCATCGCTGTGCTCCCTAGGCCAACGGTGCCCGGGGGCACGGAGGACCCCCGGACCTGGAAGACAGGAGGGGTTGCACCTGCGGACTCGATCGTCCCGCCAGACTCATCCTCGGGCCCCTCGCAGCCGTCGAGGACCGTGCTCCCGAGGCAGGCAGTTGCTCCAGGCCCCGGGAAGGGGGACCTGGGCGCGACGGCGATTCACGGCGGATCGGCCCGATGCTCGGCGCTCTCGAGGAAGAACAACACTCCCGGTCCCGGGATGGTGCTCGCGAAGCCATGCCGCCCTTCGCAATATCCAGATACGTTACCTTATCCAACTTTACATACTACTCAACTTGTATTCTTCCTCTATTTGCATGGTCAGCCTAGGTTCCCGGGACGGGCTGCGGTGCCCGACCTGGCTAGCTCCTCCCTGGCCGCCGCTGAGGCGCCGGGGGCTTCGTTGCCTGGTGACCCCGGGCCCGGGCAGGATCAGTTCCCAAGGGGCTCCCGGCGAGTCAAGAGTGTCCTCGTGGCCTCGCTACGCTCCCTGGGCCAACGACGCCCGGGGGCGCGGAGGGCCCCCGGACCCCGAAGACGGACAGGGGCCGAACCTGCGGACCTTGCCGCTCCACAAGGCTCGCGCCCCGGGGAACCGGGTCCCGGAGCGGGCGACCGTCGCGTCCGCTGACCCCGGGGACCAAGCTCCCGGGGCAGGCGGCTGTGCCAGGGCCCGGCTAGGGGCCTCAGGCGCGACGGCTGTTCGCAGCTGCTGGATCTCGCTGTCGGACGACGCCCGGTACTCGGCGTTCCCGGACACGAGGCCCCGAACACCAGCAACCTCCGAACAACACGATAAACCAAGGTACGAAAACATAAACATAATCATATACATATGCAAATACCTCTCTTGGTACAAGACAGGCAAAACCGGAGCGCAAGCACGAGCGAGGCCTGGAAACGCCGTCGCACGGGGAGAGGTCGCTGGCCTCCTTCGGACCGGACCCCGGGCGACGTCAGAAGGAGGGCCCCCGAGCCCCGAAGGCGCCCGCGCAGGGCGTCAGAAGGAAACCGGCGTCTTCCTCAACCTCTTCATCAGGCATCAGCTCTACGAGATGGTCGCCGCGGTCGAAGAACTCTGCCTCCGGGGCAGCGGACTCGACCACGGCCTCCCGCGCCTTCCTCGCGAACCACCGCGACTTCCACGCGAGCTGCCGCGACTTCCTCGCGAACTACCACGACTTCCTCGCGCACGGTGAACTCACACCCCCGGGACGCGAGCCCGGCCTCTTGGGCCTGGACGCGTTCTCCCCGGGGAGTGTTCCCTTCTCCCGCGCCTCCATCTCGGGCCAGGCACGGGAGAACTCGTCGGCGGCGGACTCGGTGGCGGCCTCCAGTCGGACGACGTACCTCTCTCCAGCCACGGTCTCCGGCCAGCGGTCGCCACGAAGAACTCGGTGGCGACAGTACGGGCGGCAAGCTGTTGCATCGCCATCGCGACCGCTGCCGCCGGCCTTCCTCAACACTTCGTTCCATGTTTTCAGCCCGAGTCCCGGGTACGTATCGCATCTACATCAGTCCATGGCGAACTAGGCGGACCCAGCGTCCCCTCATTTCTTCAAGACATGGCCCCGTTCCTGCCCGGAGCATTTCCAGCCGAGCAACAGGGCCAGGGGCCACTGTCGGCGAAATGGGACAGGGGGTCCCACATGCCCTGGGGACGCGTGGGTCATCGGCCACGTCAGTTCCCCGGGGGTCATCTCTCCATCGGCCCCGGGCTCGTCCCCGGGGCGTCATCGCCATCGGCCCCGGGCTTGTCCCCGGGGCGCCGTAGCCATCGGCCCCGGGCTCGTCCCCGGGGCGCCGTCTCCAGCGGCTTCGCTCCCGGGCTTGGGCACCGATACCCCGGTCCCGGGTGCCGATCCCCCGGTCCCGAATGCCGATGCCCGGGCCCGAGGCCGACTGACTCGACCTCAGGTGCCGATCGCCACGGCTTCAGGGGCCGATCCACCCGAAGAACTCAGTTGACCAGCTCCCCAACTACCTACATTAATGACGAGGCGACAGGGCGTGTCGCCCCTGTCGCCTGCCTTGCCACGCGTGGACGTCCCAGGATGGCCCCCCGTGAACACCCGACAATACCGTCAGAGCCTTTTGACTAAGAAGACCTCGGTTCTCTGCCCTATGGCAGCGGAGGGCGACGGCCTCTGTCACATCTCTGTACTCCAGCTGACATGGGAGGCGACAACCGAGACGACCAGACGCTCCGTCACATCCCCACGTCTCGAAGACTAGGCCGCCCGCAGCCGACCTACTCCGGCGTGGGCGCAGCAGGTGGCAGCAGGCGGAGGCGTACAACAAGACTGCGCTTCCTCTCTCCCCAGCAACTGGCACTGTGGACTCCCCTGATTCTATAAAGGAGGATCCAAGCCACCGAGAGCGACAGGCCGAACAGGACAGGAGCTTTCCCCTTCTTCTCCGGCTCCGGCCTGAGCTCACTCTCTAGCTACTGCTCTTCTTCTCCGGCTCCGGCCGCGGGCTAGGCTCACCTTGTAACACAGCAAACCACATTTATCTCCACATTGCATACACACAGGAGTAGGGTTTTACGCCTCCGTGCGGCCCGAACCTTTATAAATCTCTTGTCTCCTCTGTGCGCCTCTGTTCATCGTCTTCCCCAACACCTTGCGCGATTATCACGCTTCGGACGGTCCGGACCCGCATCGGACGGTCTGGACCCTTCTGCTTCACCACGGTTCGGACGGTCCGGACTCGCTTCGGACGGTCCGAACCCCGCCTCTTCTTCGCCTATCTTTCTTCTACACCTGACGCCGGCTTCACCTGAGAACTACTCCCCTGGCCGAATCTCAAAGGGGGGTCTCCTGACTTCCCGCCGTCGAGGTTTCATCCTCCGACACATATGGTCTTATTGGCACTGCCATTGTGGATTTATTGGCACTACTAACACACCATGGTGTCTCCTGTTGAGACATGCTACACTACAAGTTCAGCCGTTGTCCATGTTAGCTTGTGGTTAGTACGGTAAATGCTTTATAACAGTAGCTTGTGAACCGGTTTTTAATTGTCATGAGCACCGCTAGCAACACAAACCAACCTGGTGCTCACAACCCACCATTTAGTTATATTTTAGTTGCCCATTAAAATTAACCTTACACAACCTTTGTCATGATCAGCATCATTATTTTATGTGAAACCGTATATGATTAAGAACCTTTTAGTGATTCTATAGTTTCTAAGCAGGGCTAAGTAAACCTAGAATTATTCCAGCTAATCAGTACTTAAGCTAGTTAGTCATATTAATCCCATAGGTATAGGTACAAAGGCAGGTAATCAAAACAACGGGCTATAAACAAGGATCAGGGTTTTCCCTTCCTGATGACATTATAAAATAAATGCATATTTGAATAAAAACAAGAATTTAAATCATAGGATCAACATGCTCAAAGGGTCGTGGATTTGTGTGACTTGCCTTGCTACTCTACAAAGTCTTTCGAACCCTCCTCGGCATAAATTGACTCTTCTGGAACATCGGAAACTATAGGCAAATAACAAAACAAGCAGAAATAGTACATAAGCACATAGCAACAACACATATGGATATTTTTAATAGATAGATCTTGATTTTTAAAGAATTTAGAGACTTGAACGACCTCAATCTGGCTTCGTATGAATTACTTATGATGTTTAGAAGTTTAAACCGATTTAAACCATTTACAGAAAATATTAAAGTAATAATGATGCAATAAAGAATACATTTTGAAAAGAAAAAGGGATTTATTGCATCATCAGGGGCTGGTCCACCGTAGATCAAGTTCACGGGATCGGTTCACCAGATCTGATGGTTAGGATGGATTGGATCTGGATCCAACGGCTTAGATGCATCTCGAGCCCGACGCACGGATCTGCGACACATGGCGCCGATCTGGCAGCCACGAGGGACGGAACAACGACATGGTGGTTGACTGGGCGATGACATGGACGACCGGCGGCAGCAGCGAGGTTCGCCGGCGATCTAGGGCATGGTGGCGGTTGTGGTTTGCACCAAAAGAATGAGCTCGACGAGGCGATCCTAACTCACGGTCACTCGGCGATGAACGGGCGGCGGATGGTCACCGGCGACGAGAAAAGGCGGCAGCTTCTTTGGGTTCCCGGCATCGGCGGCGTTCCGGCTGTGGTGGACGGCTATGGGTGAGTGGATGGGGTGCGGCTCCTCCTGAGAAACACGACAGCAGTGACGGTGAGAGGCGGCGGCAACCCAAGCAGTGGCGTGGCACGGCTGGACTCAGCGGCGGAGGGATTTTCTCGCGGCTAGGGTGCTCCGAGGTGTCTAGGGATAGGTCTAGGGCGGCGGCGTGCGGAAAGGAGGGTAGGGGTTCTTATAGGGTCACCAATTGGAAGAGTCCGAGGCGGATAAGGCGGCTATGGCGGTGGCAAACTTGGGCGGCAGTGGACTCTGAATCGATCTCGAGTTTGGGCTCAATCCAAAACCATTTCACGCCGGGTTTTGAGGGGAAAGGTGGTGGAGATAGAGAGGAGGATTTTTCCTCAACCAATTTAAAGAGATCACGAGCAGGGCGACCGGATTTTGCATGGATGGCGGTGGCAGCTCAGGCTCGGTCCCAGCCTGGGGTTGAAGACGACCCCGACAGGTGGGGTCCCCGGTATTTTCACTGGTATTATTTATTAAATGATTTTTAGGGTGTGACAACTATGTCTTTCGTTACTGAATGTTATGTAATGGACAAAATTTGTAGCAGTTTATTATTCTCTCATACTTGTTTGCAGGGAAGCACTGTTGCAGCGAAAATGTTTATGCTTATTCTCTTTTTGTTTCAAATGATGTGATCAGTTTACAATCATATTTTTTTTCTCTCTTGTCGCAGGTAGGATCCCAACCCCGATAAATTGCTTGTCGAACGTCCAGAATATGCGGTGAGCACCCTCCCAGTACGTCCAGAAAGAGGCATGAGAGGTATTAGGGACAACCACAAAAGTTTGAACTCCCAGATTTGTACCCAAAAAAGAAAAAAAGGAAGCCATTTCCTGTCCCAATTGAAAGGATGTTGCACGCTTCTCGACCAAATATATTTGAGTGTAGGTGGAGTCGGATGACTGAGTGTAAAGAAGAGTGCAAAGAAGTGAGCTTCGTCAAGTTCATCGGCGACCATGGGCAGGTGCTGGAGAAGATTTTTGTTGTGCATTAACATGTGTTCATCTTCGGCCAATATGAGACTTTTCATGGCTTCTGCAAATTTGTCCAATGAAGATGCTACAACATAGTGCTTCCAGGCGATGTCTAAATGGGGAAGACAGCAGGCGCCAGCGCTGGTAGTGGTGGTTGGCAACTTGGAATGTTGTCATCGGCTGCATTTTTCTTTTTTCTTAGATCAAAATGAATGTGTATTTGTTTCGATATGTATTTTTTAGTTTTCCTGTGATAGAACCAAGATACAATTGTCATGATATTACCATGTTCTTGTCGATCTTATTGCGGTTAGTAAAAAACTATTACTTGCAAATAATTAGTCGTAATTTTTTTTACTGAATCATGGTAAAGCGGAGTTAACAAATTACTAGATACAAACATGTCTTGATAATGGAGTAAATACATTACTACAAACATGTCTTGGTGAAAATACATGGGAGTAAAAGAGATTAAAATTGCGAAAAAACATAGGAGCAAAAGTATTGCTACCATAAAAGAGTTTATAATCGACTAAGGAGTAAAAAATGTATCACTAGTAGACGCTATGTATCATTAGGAGTAAAAGTGTTACTCTTAGTAGATAGGTTTTCTAGAGAACCTTATTCTTCTTGTTAATAAATATTTTATTCGTGGGATCACGATATGAGTAATCTTTTTTACTTATGGACCAACGAGGGAATGACAAGGGAGTGTGGAAGCAAAAAAAGAAAAAAACGAAAAAAAAGGTAACGACGAATGGGGGTACGGACAGGAATAGAAAAACGGAAAAATAGGAATAAGATACCTATGAGGCGCGTGTTGCACGTGCTTTAGCGCTTCCCCATGTGTGTATACACACACGTTTGGGACCTCATGGTGTCCGGGCCTTAAGGTTTAAAATACATGAATTTTGTTTAAATTTTTTAGATTTTTTAACTTCTAGGTATATACCTAGGTGTAACAGTTTGATTGATATCCATACTTTGCAACAAAACATCTTAAATTTAAAATTATCTTACTATCCCATATCACATACCTAGTTAATAATATGTTTAGATGACTCATACCTAGAATCAAAAAAGGCATGTATAAGTTCAAAGTTTGAACAAGCTAGTAAACAAGTTAATGTTCATACCCAAAAAGTTTTTAAAATTTTCGTACTCATTTAAATTAGATATATACCTGATTTGAATCTTGAGACCCGGCACCATGGTGCACTAAGTAAATTATATATATATATATATATATATATATATATATATATATATGGTTTTTCTGAAAGTTAATTTTTATAGACGGACGACTAAACCCGCCTGTGATTTTCACAGGCGGATGTTTAAGTCGTCCGCCACTAAAAATAAGGGCATCTTCAGAGATGTTTGACTTAAATGATAGTCTGTGAAAATCGATTTCTACGGGCGATCCATGACCAAAGACCCTTAGACTGCCTGTAAAAATAGAAGGGTGTTGCTGAAAATAATTTTTTTATAATGCAAGGTTGGTTTCCAAAAGAAGATAATCTGCACCTTTTGCTAATTAGACAATATCCACACTTTTCAGAGCAGTACTTCCCAACCAAATTAATACACTTGCATTCACTAGTTATATACCCTGCGAATGCTACGGCGACATTTGGTATTAGAAGAAAATATATGTTTTACCAAGTAAAGCATAGAATGAGATAGCTAAGGTTAAAAAAAAAAGGAATGACAGAGAGTTATAAATTTGTTAATATAATAATCGTGATTGGGAATGGTCATAAGAGAAAATTACAGAAACATTATTGTATTCTAGACTATTTTTAAGTCTTACATACAATACAAAATGAACACAATTGCGTTTATTATTACAAGCGTGGCAACCGTCTACTTAATCCAAATGGTCGGTTTGTACCATTAGCGGGTGGTCTCCATACATCTTGTCTAGCAAAACAAATACGCTGTTTCAGAGGCACTCAAACTTCAAACTTGCCATCTACACAACCAACGTGATGGACAATTTTAGAAGTAAGATGCTTTGAACACTTAAAATGAATGAATTTTCATACGCTTACATTATTTGTATGGTCTGTATAAGGTTTTGAAACATGAACAATAATGCGAGTAAACAGCTTACAAAGTGGTTTCACGTGCTTCTCAAAATAACCGAGTCGCATGTGTATAGACTTAAGTGCTTTCACGTGGTTACGAGCTATGGTAAATAAAGTGTAAACTTTGTAGAGTATGATCCATATACTGAAACATAAAGTTCTATGATATGCATAGTCCTTCGAATGATTAATTCAGACAACCGCCTCTTCTAATGCAGAAGAAAGGAATTAGTTATCTGGGAAAAAAAAATTAAGAGTACAACTTCAGAAGTCAGATGTAAACAGTGAAAATCACTTCCATTTTGGAGTGAGGATTAAGTCATTGGTATCTAAAAGCAATTCCCAAGCAAAAGATGATTGTCCAAGTTCAGATTTTGAACTAAAAGGAAATCTTAAAAGTATATATATATATATATATATATATATATATATATATATATATATATATATATATATATATATCATCAGTTCGTCGATCCACCATTCCAACAAATGGAAACTAAAAAACGCTGATTAGTAAAGTGATGGAATGGCTGCCAGTAAGTTTGGCATAGCGACAGTACTGTTAATGGTCGACTGTCATTGCAGTGTGCCAGCAATGACCATGCTACCGGCGGCGCGATCCCGCCAACCAGAATTTGTCACTGGAAGCAATTACTGGAACATTTAAATTATGAACATATAAAATTAAAAACGAATGTATTGCTTACATGTTCGTTGAACTCAAGTTACTTGTCAAACCAGAGATGTACAATATATGACCAACACCAATTTGTCCTAGTGACCTGCATAAATATATCTATAATGTATCAAACTCAAGTGCATGGTAGAGATAGATGAGTTAGCATAGGAAACTTCAATTTTGTACAGAAGTACGCTTCTCTAAAGAACAGTAATCAGAGATGATCGAAGTTAGAAGATTGAAGGGTCAATGCCATGCTTCTTAATGTACTCTATAATTCAATAGCCACAAGCTATCAGGCAGAACATAGCATTGCCTTTAAGACGTGGCTACACCCCACCACAACAGTGCATTGCCTTTACTATCATAGATACCTCAAGTCCAGATAATTAGAAAAGGATAATCAATATATTTAGCCCTAAAATAAGAATGCTAATGAACTGGGGATTGTGCAGGCCTATGTTTTGAGATACATTAAGCTAATAATTTATGAACCTGAGGCATAAATATTTATGAACTTAATAGAGTCTGAAGCTTGCACATGTATTGCTTCTGAAAATGGGCGTGCAATTATACTGCATTGCATCTATCACTTTGAAAGATCTGACGACAATATACTGCAGTGCATCTATCATTGCAGATTAGTTGTAGTAGCAGAACAAAGATGAACATAGCACTTCATATTTAGTCCTAATTTAAGCATGCTAATGAAACAAACACCATGAGATGGCACAATCCAATACATGAATATAGGCATGAAAGGAAAATACTGAATTTGTTGACTACGACAGAGGATGGGTTTAACAAGCACAACCAGTCCGATCACAAAAGCAAAGCAACTCGGTAATTAATTATCATCTCAATCTAAAAACACGTGCATACTCCACGACCTGCAAGATGGCGCCCAAACAAAGAAACCAAAAATGTGTTCAGTGTAGGACAAGCTAAAAATACTCTGCTGCTTTGGCTTCCAGTAGTGTTCTACTTTATGAGTTTCCATATGAAAGAATTTTAGAATGCTCACTGAATATATAAGTGCTCCTAAGTCCTAGCATACTGAAATTGAACAGATAGCCGAACACTGCGATCTGATGGCCTTAAGTAGGACATGAACATGGTGATGCCATAAGCAAGTAAAACATGTCCACGAGCAGCAACAAGCTGATGCTTCCTGATGCAGCCTTTTTTCCCTTCACAGAATTACAAGAAAAAAATATAGCTCGGACCGCATTGAACTCATGATTTACGTGAAAAAATAAACTGAAGTAAGAAGCGTACTGAAAAAATTGACAAATGGAATAACCTTTTTGTCACCAGAAAATACTGCAATTATATTTTTCTGCTCCAATAGGCTAAGAAGCCTTAAATGGAAAACACTAAATTATTTACAAATAAGAAGGGATAACGTCAATACTCTCAAACATAAATGGCTATGCTTAGAAAGCGGTACAAATCCCTTACAAAGTATGTAGTTGTCAGTAGCTGAATTATATATACTTAGCATTTAGCATCCTAAATTATATTTTAAAACTTAGAAGATAAAAATTGGCAGCTGTATTGGACTACTGCAATTAACAGCTAAGAAACAAACGACCTGCTGTAGCTAACCTATGCTTCACTTTACACATTCACATATCTCATCCTTGAATCTGACTCAATAATAGTAGCCGAATTAATAACTGAAACTTTCATAAACACTAAAAAAACCAGCTTTCCATAAACACCTAAAAACATATGTATACTAAAATTAAGCGGTTTGGGGATCTGAATATTACACATCGGCGAGGAAAAAGAGGAAGTCATCGTTGCTGGCGTACTCGTCCCAGAATGGCGTGGCCATATATGTGGATGCCACGCCACAGCTTGGCCTAAACAACACATGTTCAGCTTAAGGATAAGCAGTAAAATCTAAAGACCCAAATTGGACCCACCTTTTCTAAGAATGTATAGGATCAAAGAGAGCACTGAAGGTGGAACAGACAGCTAATTCCAAAATATAATCATTAGCTGAACTGAGTTCAATGCAAAATAGGATCAACGTGCAAATAATTTTGCTGAATAGCGAACCTTACATATTCGATTTTAGTAGTATTTGAATTATCTCTTTGTTTTCTTTCCCACCTAGGCCCAATTTCACGCACACGCGTACCAGCTAGCACAAACCTCCCAGTTCGTCCCCTTAAGCTGCCTTACCTCGCTGTGACGCCTCAACAACGTCATAGGGCATAAGGCGATGCCTTGCAACCCGAGGGTGCCTTACCACCTAGACGACGCCTAAGGGACGCCTTATAACCATGCCTAGCCTAGGCCCCATGTGACTTAGAGAAATATCAGCAATGTTTCATCCAAACTGCACCTACATCAATCAACAAAAAGTATAATAGAGGGTTCTGCTCAAATTCTTTGGTACTGTGCATCTTCGCAAGCAAAATTTCAAATGTCCAGCAAAAGAACACAATACAGTAACATATCTTGTTTTCTCCTTGGAGGACAACATGCAAATAAATTTGAGTGGATGCTTCAGAACAGGATAAGATTTCCCAATAATACCTATTCCCCATTGAATTTATTGATTCACTTCTGCTGTAAGAGGGGAATTAAAATTAAGAATTGCTAAAGATAATATGTTAACACAAAGAAAAAGTCAAGCCCTGATTAGCACAAATCAGTTCATTGGAATTTAGCTCCTTTGATCTTTTCCAAGGCACATATTTGGCAAATATACCCACATATAAATTAGTGTCATATTTCAAAGCATATTATATTTGAACTTCCAGCGGTAAACATGTCTTCATGGGAAATTAAATAAAAACGATACATATGTATTAACATATAATTGACAGTATCATATTCCAAATAATCATTTGACCTGATTTACATGCCAGTCAATCTGCACTGTAGTATAATCTGACCATAATTAGTAAATACATGAGGGGGTTGCATATTTGATTTCAAACCAATTGTCAAAGCCAAATGGCAGGAAGACATTCTGAAATAGGACATAATAAAATGACCATATAAACCTCAGGTCCACAAAATTGAAGGGAAAATACATATGATTTCATTATAAACAACATCACCTTTCAAAAGTACATAATCAACAGTAGAGGTGTGGACAAAGATAGCCTCTTAATATCTGTTACCATCTGAAGAAAAACTATAAATTGCAGAAATACTTCTCAATTATACAAAAGCAAGAAGCAAAAAAAAGAGTGTGTTCACTTGACTATCTCGATTACTGCATGCTGCAACATGGTCTGTTCACTTCATCATAGAAGAGTGTACGCTTCAAATTTATCTACATTGGTCACACATCAATCTAACAAATTCATTGTGCACCAATCTAATAGTTCAGGTTTAGCAAGAAAAGACCAACATATTGGCTATCCTAAAAATAGCATGAATGGTGAATACCAGGTATAGCAACAAACCAGCAGAAAGTTTAGTCTTACTCTGCTTTGGCACTCCAACTTTGCATTTCTTTATCGATTTACTCTATGATTCGAACACTGTATTCCAATGAACAATAATAACATCGTTCCCCTCACTGAAGAAAACAAATATATACTAAAACCATTCGGAGACTAATTATCATAGTTCATCATGGCAAATTATCACTGCATTTATGCATTGCCATTTAGAAATTAAAATTATCGGACCAATGGAATCGGTGCTGACCAGCCCATAAAAAAAACTTTGGACAGCACTGTTATACTAGAGAAGAACAAAAAAGTTAAAAAAAATTGATACCTGAATGGCAATCTAGCACAACGGGCAATAAAGGTTACAAGCCTACTATCATGAAACTTTTGCTGTCCACGATGAAACAAACCGGAATTTTTATGATAGAAGAAAAGGCATGCGCATTGCACTAACCTCTTGTCAGACCATGCAAGCGTCCATGCTTCCTATTGCATCTCCTGCTGCTTCTTGAGGAGTACAGACTCGCGATTCCATTACTTTCTGGCTGTTAGCGTGATCTCAGGGCCCTTCGGCTTCTCTGGGCTATATATTGTACTGCACCCCATTGAGTAATCAATTTTTATTGCACGTGAATTATTTCCCGCTTTCATGGTATCAGTTTTCTTCCTTCCTGTAACCTACTGCTTCCGCAAACCCTAACCAGCCACCATGGCCGACCTTCCCCTGGTCAATCCTGTCGCTGCTGCGGCCACCACGGCCGACGCCGATCGCAAGGCCGTCGCCAATCGCGAGGCCGCCGCCACTAGAGATCGCGAGGCCACCGCCGCCTGCGATCGCGAATGGGAGGCCGCCGCCGATCGCGCCCGTCAGCCCGTCCTCCTCACCGACGCTGCAGCCGCCGCCTCCCAGGCTGCCTCCGACGCCCAGGCACGCGTCCGTGCTGCTGCCGCCGCCCTAGAGAAGGAGCGCGAGGCCGCTGACGCCCTCGTGCGTGAGGCTGCCTCGGCCCGGCAGCGCGCCGCCCTCGACGTCGGGTTTGACAACGACGACGGCCGGGATGTTTCCTATGGCGCCCACTTCGACGCCGCCTCCCTCGAGGCCCTCGCGGTGGCCAACCTCCACACCCAAGCCGCTGGCGTCCAAAATATTCGTGCCTTGGTGCCCGTTGTTCTGGACATCTCCTTGTCCCACTACAACAAGTGGCGCGACCTCGTGCTTCTCACCCTCGGCTGCTACTCCCTCGCTGACCACGTCACGTCTGATGACGTCCTCGACACTCCGGCTTGGCACCACATGGATTGCGTCGTGCAATCCTGGATCTACGGCACCGTCTCCACCGAGCTCATGGACCTCATCCGCGTGCGTGGGAACACCGCTCGGTCTGCCTGGCTAGGCATCGAGCACAAGTTCCTCGGCAACCGTGAGACGCGCGCCCTGCACCTTGACGCCGAGTTCCGCACCTTCATCTAGGGCGACCTCTCCGTCACGGACTACTACCGCAAGATGAAGGGCATGGCGGATGCTCTCGCTGACCTCGTCATATACATTCCCGACCTCACCCTGGTCCTGAATGTTCTCCGCGGGCTCAGTGTGAAGTACGCCTACATGACCCCCCACTTCAAGTGGCAACGTCTGTTCCCGACCTTCGGCGAGGTGCGTGACGATCTCCTCCTGGAAGAGCTCACCCTACCGGCCGCCTCGTCGGCCTCGTCGTCGGCCCTTGTTGCTACAACGCCCAGCGTTGCCAAGGGAGTCGGTGCCCCTGCTCCGCCCAATGCCGCCCCTAGCGCTCCCCCGTGCCCAACTGGGCCAGCCGCACAGGGTGCCGGCAACAACCAGGGAGGCGCCGGCACCAATCAGGGCCGCCGTCGGCAGCGCCGCGGCGGCAACGGCCCTGGCCAGCCACCCTCCGGCCAGGTTGGCGCGCCTTGGCCGTCCTTCTACAACCTGTGGACAGGCACTATTCAGATGTGGCCCCACCCGCACATTGCTCCGACCGGCGGGCCGACGCCTCGCCCCGCCCCGCCCGCGGCGCCCCACACCATGTTTGTCATTGCCCTAGGGCCCTTCTATCCGCTGATGCCACAGCAGCACAGTCCATCCCCGCTGGCCCCCGGCGCTCCGGCCGTCCACCTGGCGTCTGCAGCGGCGCCTTGGACACCTTGGGCCGGGGCCTCCTGGGACCAGCAGGCCTTGGCGAATGCCTTCAGCACCATGACCATCCAGCCCCCCGCCACCGGCGAGTGGGTTATGGACTCGGGCGCCTCGTCCCATATGACCCCCGACACTGGTAACATCTCCTTGTTTCGCCCCCCACGTTCTTCCGTTCCATCTTCCGTCATTGTTGGCAATGGGTCTACTCTTCCTATCACACACACTAGCTCCACAGTCCTTCCTGGTCCTTTCGTTCTTAATAATGTTCTGGTTGCTCCAAATATTATTAAGTCCCTTATTTCTGTGCACCAGTTCACTACTGATAATCACTGTTCTGTTGAATTTGACCCATTCGGCCTCTCTGTGAAGGATCTCCGTTCTAGGAACGTGATCGCCAGGTGCAATAGCTCCGGGCCGCTCTACTCCTTCCACCTGCCGGTGTCGCCGTCACAGCCCCACGCTCTCCTCGCCGATGCTTCCTCCTCTGTCTGGCATCACCGACTTGGGCACCCCGGCAATGAGACGTTCTCCAAACTCGCTAGCTCTTCGGCTATCTCGTGCAATAAAGCTCTCTGTGACCCTCTATGTCATGCTTGTTAGCTTGGTCGCCACGTTCGTTTGCCTTTTGTCAGCTCCACTTCTAGGGCAACCAACATTTTTGATCTTATTCATTGTGACTTGTGGACCTCCCCTGTTTTGAGCGTCTTGGGCTATAAATATTATTTAGTCATTCTTGATGATTGCTCTCATTTTGCTTGGACGTTTCCCCTGCATCTCAAGTCTAACACCTTTTCCACCTGAACTAACTTTTTTTCTTATGTGGCTACCCAGTTCTCCCGCACCATCAAAAGTGTCCAGTGCAACAATGGCCGCGAGTTCGACAACTCCTCCACCCGCAGTTTTTTTCTCACACACGGAGTTGTCCTTCACATGTCCTGCCCCTACACATCCCAGCAGAACGGCAAAGCTGAACACACCCTTCGTTCGCTCAACAACATGGTGCACTCGCTTTTATTTTAGGCATCTCTGCCTCCCTCCTATTGGGTCAAGGGTCTCCACACCACCACTTATCTTTTTAATCAGCTTTCCACCAAAACCCTTCCCACCAGCATGCCCCACTTTGCCCTCCACGGCTCTCACCCCTCCTACACCCACCTTCGCATGTTCGGCTGTGCTTGCTACCCTAACCTTTCTTCTGTCGCTCCTCACAAACTCGCTCCCCGCTCAACTTTGTGCGTCTTCCTCGGGTACTCCTCCGACCACAAGGGATACCGGTGTCTCGACCTTTCCTCTAACCGTGTTATCATTTCACGGCATGTTGTCTTCGATGAGACCCAATTCCCTTTCTCCCATACCCGCCCTTCACTTCCTAGCGACTTCGAGTTTCTCTCTGACATTGCGGTTCAGTCGGTGCCCATCGGCCCGCCTTGTCCGCCCTTTGATGCAGGTACTCGCTGATCGCCTCCCGTGGTTTCGACACCTCCTACGCCACGTGCGGCCACAACATCTGCTGCTGGCGGCGCGGCCCTGTCGTCGCTCGGCCTGCCCCTGGCATCTCCCGTGCCACGCGCGGCCATGTCGTCGCTCGCGCCGCGCGCGGCCACGGTCACCGCACCCGGCGCCCTTCCGGTGTTCTCCGCCCCACGCGCGGCCACGACGTCCTCCGCCCCACGCGTGGCCACGCCGGTGTCTGCGCCTAGTGTGTCCCCGGTGTTCCCCGCCCCGACGTCCCCCGCGTCACATGCGGCCATGCCGGTGTCCCCCGCGCCACCCGCGGCCACGCCGTCCCCCGTGCCACGCGCGGCACCCGTCTCCCAGGTCGTTTCGACGCGCACCGGTACCCGTGTGGTTGACACCATCGCGCCCGTCACCAATGAACATAGCATGGTCACACGCGGACATCCGGGTTCCAGGTGTCCTCGGATCCGTTGATCCTCCACGCGGACACTGCGTCGCCTCTCCCGAAGACCTATCACAGCGCGCTTGCTGACCCTGCTTGGCGCGCTGCCATGACCGAGGAATTCGATACTCTCCAGGCCAACCAGACCTAGGATCTGGTTCCCCGGCCCCCTGGCATGAACATTGTGACTGACAAATGGGTGTTCAAGCACAAGTTTCATGCTGACGGCTCCTTGGATCGTCACAAGGCCCGCTGGGTTCTCCGTGGGTTCACCCAGCGCCTTGGCGTTGACTATGATGAGACGTTCAGTCTTGTTGTGAAGCCGGCTACTGTTCGCACAGTGCTGACTCTCGCCCTGTCTCGCGACTAGCCCGTCCATCAGCTCGACGTCAAGAATGCCTTTCTGCATGGTACTCTCTCGGAGACGGTGTTCTGCTCTTAGCCGATTGGCTTCGCTGACTCCGTGCATCCCGACTGGGTGTGCCGCCTCAACAAGTCATTATACGGCCTCAAGCAAGCTCCTCGCACCTGGTAACGTCGCTTCACCACTTACCTACTCAGCCTTGGCTTCATGGAGGCCAAGTCTGACACCTCACTGTTCATCTTCCGGCACGGCTCCGACACGGTCTACCTCCTGCTCTATGTGGATGACATAGTACTGATAGCCGCTTCTCCTGCATTGCTCTGTCAGACTATTCCAGCTCTTCAGCGGGAGTTCGCCATGAAGGATCTAGGCGTTCTTCACCATTTTTTGGGGATCTCCGTTCACCATTGCTCATCAAGTCTATTCCTCTCACAACGGCAGTACATCTTGGATATTTTGGAGCGCGCTGGCATGGCGGATTGCAAGCCTTGCCTGACACTGGTCGACACTCAGTCTAAGCTGTCTAGTACCACCGGGTCTCCCGTCAGCGACCTGACTCACTACCGTAGCCTGACTGGAGCTCTTCAGTACTTGGCATTTACTCGTCCGGACATCTCCTACGCCATTCAGCAGGTGTGTCTTCACATGCATGATCCTCGGGAGCAGCATCTTACTGTGGTGAAGCGCATCCTTCACTATCTTCAGGGGACCATCGACTATGGGTTACTCCTTCGCCGCATCATGCCTTCTGAGTTTGTCATCTACTCTGACGCTGATTGGGTCGGGTGCCCCACACACGCAAGTCCACCTCGGGCTACGCTGTGTTCCTGGGTGCTACTTTGGTCTCCTGGTCGTCCAAGTGCCAGCCGACAGTCTCTTGGTCTAGTGCGGAGGCTGAGTACCACGCCGTGGCCAACGGCGTTGCTAAGGCCGCCTGGTTACGGCAACTTCTTCAGGAGCTCCACAGTCCTCTTCCTCAGGCTTCGTTGGTGTACTACGACAACGTCAGCACCATGTACCTCTCAACGAACCCTGTTCAACACCAGCGCATCAAGCACGTGGAGCTATTTTGCTTGTTATGGAGCAATTCTCTTTCTTTTTTTTTTTGGTAGTATAGAGCAGTAAGTTAGTGTTGTTCTAAGGAAGTGGTAGTTGCTCCAGTATGCAAAGAAGGGAGATTTGTGTAGCCCGAGCTCTTTGATCAAGATGGTGTGGCCAAAGTCAATCCTTTGAAAAAAAAAGTCATGTATTTTCGTTGGCTATAGTGATAAACACAATGGGTACTGCTGTTATGATGCCCGCACGCGGAAAAAACTTATATCAAGACATGTCACATTTGATAAAACATAATTCGCCTTGTTATCTGAAAGCCTCTTCTCGGGGGGAGATACACGTGACGACTGCTTTGCCACTGCCCACTCTACGTGCTCTGATTAACGTTTCGACATCTGGCAGTGCACATGGCTCAGATTCGATTGACCACACCCACATCCGCTTCAAAATAAAGGACCTCAAAGCCGCAGCACGGCCAATGCGTCGGATGGGTTGACCAGCGCTGCTGGCCCGCTGCAAGTGGGCCGTGCTTGGTGAGTAGCAGTAACACAAGCACTTTGAGCACTGCACTCCGGGTAAAAAAATAGAAATTCGTCACAAAAAATGCAATATTTGTTGGATAAGGTGGTGTTTGAATAGAAATATAATTAGTACGTGATTAATTAAATACTAACTATTAAAAACTTGAAAAATGATCTATTTGATTTTCTAAGATATTTTTATATAGAAATTTTTTTAAAAAATATACTGTTTAATAATTCGAGAAACGTGCTTATGAAAAACGAGGTAATAAGCCGGATGTAAAAGCAGAACTGAACGGGGCCTAAGTCGTATAACAATTAAAGTGTAAGAATTCATATATTTTCTTGAAACCGAACCATAAGAAAATTCTATAAGCCCCACCTCCACATAGGCTTAACTCTAACCACATTTTTATAGGCTATATAAACACACATTTTTTATAGGGATCTGTTTTCTATGCCAAAACCTCTGCCTTTGGCAGAGGAACGGCAATGGTTGCCGTTCTGCAGATCCGCCGTCCAGGCCCTAAGTCGTATAACAATTAAAGTGTAAGAATTCATATATTTTCTTGAAACCGATCCATAAGAAAATTCTATAAGGCACACCTCCACATAGGCTTAACTCTAACCATATTTTTATAGGCTATATAAACACACATTTTTTATAGGGATCCATTTTCTATGCCAAAACGTCTGCCTTTGGCAGAGGAACGGCAATGGTTGCCGTTCTGCAGATCCGCCATCCAGGCCCTAAGTTGTATAACAATTTAAGTGTAAGAATTCATATATTTTTTTGAAACCGAACCATAAGAAAATTCTATAAGGCCCACCTCCACATAGGCTTAACTCTAACCATATTTTTATAGGCTATATAAACACACATTTTTTATAGGGATCCGTTTCCTATGCCAAAACCTCTGCCAAAGGCAGAGGAACGGCAATGGTTGCCGTCCTGCATATCCGCCATCCATTTGTATCACGCATTCTAGTTTCTCATTTGTCTATTTTGCGTAAAATACTTTATCTGACTGGCTCAGATTTTTGCTGCAAGGACCAGCGCCTCTGTGCTCAACCGAGTGTAGGGGTGAAAATGGTACGAAATTTTTTTTGACCGTACCAATATTGTTTCTGAAAAAAATAATAAAAAATAATATTATTTTCAACTGTTTTTGTTTCTAGATATATATAAAATTTAAATTTTCTAATTTATGTCAACGTCGTATTGAAATCTCCACTAAATAGTTAAATTCATAAATATGGAAATTTCTCAACCGTACCGAGACCGTTTTCGTAAAAATAATATTATTTTCGATTGTTTTTATCCCTAACCGAGTACGCGAAGCAAACAGTGGCGAGGCAAGCTGGCCAGTGGCTAGGGCGTTGGATGGTATGGGCTCATGCGGCAGCCCTTAGTATGAAGAACGGCTGGCAGCCACAAGCAAAGAAAGCGGTGAGCACCAAGCCCCATGATCAAAGTTGAGCCACTGACTGGTCTGCCAGCGAAGAAGTCGAAGTAAGATTAGCCGAAGAATTACCAATTATCTTTGGTTGATCATAGACATTGGTGATATGTTTGTACTTATGCTACGGTGAAATTCGATAATACACATCAAACAATCAAAAGATAATACATTTAAGATTCACAGAAAAAAATGGAACTATAGAGAGTTATATATGGAGTGATATTTGCATGCCCTTTCTAGATCATGAGCAAAGCTGTGCCAAGTAAGCAACATTATGAAATCTAACATAACGGTATTGCTTTTCATGTCGTAACCTTTTCTTAGATTCAGTGGCATGGTGTAAAGCATCAGCCACATCATCAACACTCAAGGATTTACCCTGAAAGCACCACTAATAGATGGGGAGCAACCAACAAACTCGGACACAATTAATGTGCTTGTGTGATGTTTGTGTCACTGCCTCTAGCATTATCTATCTCCTTATTTCCCTACCGGCAAACAGGACACTCATACGGTACCAAACTCATACCATCCTTCATAGAATTTACAATACAACAATTAAATGCATCATAGGCTAGTAGTAATCTACAGAGTGAAGGAGTACACACAGGCTACGATAGCAGAAAACAAAACTTTTCTACCGCGTACACCAGGACATCATGCGAAAGAGGGATCATGAATCGTTACCACTAGACACGCAGTGCAGTGAAAGAAGGGTTGGAGAAGCCG
Organism: Oryza meyeriana var. granulata; assembly: GCA_003991445.1. Taxonomy (NCBI): domain Eukaryota; kingdom Viridiplantae; phylum Streptophyta; class Magnoliopsida; order Poales; family Poaceae; genus Oryza; species Oryza meyeriana. The sequence continues at coordinate 29,826 of RYFJ01001684.1, read as the reverse complement.
GTCCAACCACGCGCGCGTCGAGGTAGTAGTGGAAGTAGTTGATCTCCGTAGATCTAATCAGCGTCGATGCCGATCAACGCCGCAACGAGCAGCACCTCCACCGGTATCCACACGTTCGGGGCTAGAACGCCGATTGCGAGTGTACTAGCACTCGTGAGCGGCTAGGGTTTGGCTCAGGAGGTGGCGGCTAGGGTTTAGCTCGAGATCAACAGAAAAACGTGAATCTCCTCGGCCCCTCGCCTTCCTATATATAGACCTCCTCACTCGGGCCTCGTGGACCGAGGCCCAGTAAGAGTCTACTTGGATCTCTATCCGAATCGAGCCCATATTCGAATCACATTCGAATAAGTGTTCCAACCCATTAAGTGTGCAACCCTGTAGGTTCACATAAATTTTGTCGCGACTCGAAAATATCTTTCTGGTCACCCTGTTAATAGCAGCCTCTAGCAAGGCATATTAACCCCAAAATATACGTAAACACGTAAAGATCATATCGGCTGAACCTGTAATATTCTCATATACAAATCCCTTTGCCTCACGATATCGATTGAGCTCAAGACGAGACTTGTGTCATCCTCTTAATGCTCAATCACTCTCTCGATCCTGTGATGGATTACAAACTTGTAATTCACACCTCAATCACACTAGCATGACCATGCACTTCCATAATCCATTACATCGAGAGGTCCAGAGATATCTCTCCTGTAAGGATGGGCAAATTCTATTTTGATCATTCACATCCCATTACATGTTTCATAGCAAACCCAAAGACTACTTTTATGACTACCCAGTTACGGAGTAGTATTTAGTAGTCCCAAAATAAGCTACTACGCATGTTGGGAACCATGATGATCTCAAGTCTAAGGACTCTATATAAACGCTACTTGAGACTAACTGATGGCAATAAAATCTCTGCAGTATCTCATGGCGGGTCTATCCAACATACGTTCACTAATATATGTCCATATTATCGATTTGGTATCTCCATACCATGATCCATAAGACATGATTATCAATCAATACATATGTTGATGCCAGAATCATATTTGTTCCTCATATGATATATGATCAGGGATCATTTTGAAATAGCAATATTTGATATTAAGAGTCTCATGAATAAGTTACATACTTATTGATCAATGATAATGTCTATTTCAAGGAACAAATCAATATATTATAAACATAGCATATGATATATATAATATCTCCATGCTGCCTCTAGGGCATATCACTAACACAGAGCCATACTTAATGTTGATGATTAGAGAGACAACTTCTTTTTTCTTTTGCTTTCTCCATGTCTTTCCCTGTACTTCTTGTTGGATCGAAAATCTGTACAAGGACAACCTTCCCTCTTAGTTTTGGATTCCTATCTAGAAGTAGCTCCAATTCAAGTAGTTTTAGACAGATTCCTTACACCTAACATTAGTATCTTGCCTTTATACCTTTGTTCAATTTCTTGAACCTTCTCTACTGGTAGCAGGCAACTTTAAGATGGAAGAAAGCCGGTCAACATGGACACCAACTCGGAGGATCTTCAGGCTCACTATTCTTCTAAAGTGCTCTACTCCAATGTAACCATGTTTTGATTCATAATTCAGACCTTATGTGCTGCAACAAGAAAGGAAGTGGCAAGCGTAGTCAAATGTTTGAAAACCAATAAGATCTGCATTAAGAAATTGATTTCAGGATATCATCCCTTACATGCAGTGACCTATAAATTTGTTAAAAATCCCACATTGCTCCAATGCTAAAAAAGGGCATATGTGTTACAAATACAACCAAATATGTACCACACTCACCAAATCTAATGCGATGAAAACCCTACAATTATAGCACACAGGTTTCCTAAACTCATGAATATGTACATAATCAGGATTAGGAAGCAAACTATAGACATACCTTTTGCTCGCTCTACCAGTTCAAATTTGCACTTCCCTTTCCTTTCAAAGTGCTTCAAGTTTCTTTCACAAGACACATGCTAAAGGAAACTCAAGAACTTATTCATAGGCATAAATATGTCTATGCCACATATGAGAAGAAAGACTAGTGAAATACCAATATATATTCAAGTCTTTCCATAAAAAACATATATTTAAGTCTAATTAAAATTAGGGCCAATGTGCTTGTTGACTGAAGTCATTGGAACTACACATTAAACATTTCAAGCCAAAGCATACAAAAGCTCAATTTTCTTATCATCGTTAAGATACCCACAAAACTCTCAAGTCTCAATAGTCATCAGATCATGAATCAATCTTCTTTATTTTTTACTAAACAATTTGATAAGGATTCACTAAAAATTTAACTTTTTGAAAGAAGACGAGCAAACAAGAAAGATAATGGGTCATTTGTCACCCAAATCATGTATATCCACGTACTCTTTGCAAAGTACTCTATAGTTGATTGTTCCATTTTGTTGACAACCAAATTTAGCACTAGGACAAATTTATAGCAAGTTTGGACCAGATTTGGAACAAACCGGAGCCTTCCCATAGAGGCCGGTCAAACCAAATGGTGAACTGTGATCAGACCACAGGTGTCCGGGAGGTCAGACCGGCAACCCCGAGTCCAAGTCCAATTAAGGCAATTCTCGTGTTTCCTTAGGTGTACACAGGGTTTCTTGAGTCCTAATTGATCTCTAAGCCTAATAGGACATAGAGAAAGCTCTGTGGAGTCAAGACCAATCCCTTTATAAGGGCTATGGCTGGTTTAATTGATCTCTCCCCGACTACCAACAATCGATCAATCGAATCGTTCTATCTTTCTACTTTTTAGCCATGTCTTTTACTTTAACTTTTACCTAGTACCTAGTTCGTCTATCTTTGTCGATTTGTGCCGTAAATCGTCCGCCTTCGCTGCGAGAGTGCGATATCCTTTGTAGGTTTGTCTCGTAAACCTTCCGATTCACCCACGAGACGGGTTTTACCCTCATATTGATCTAAATTGGCCTAGAGGCTAATTTTGAACTCTAAATCGGCTCCACTAGCCAGTTTGTGATTGTAAAACCTACCTTGATCTAGGTTGAGATGGTTGGCGACTTCAAAACACCGCAAAACTTTAGGTGACTCCGTGTTGGTCAGAAAAAGCGCCAACACATTTGTTTGCGATAGTTCAAGAGCATTGAAAAAAATCAAAGACTTAAATGAAATTGAGTCACATTCATCTTTCTTAAACACTTATCAGTTGTAGGTCAGCAGCTGTAAAAGTAATATTAGAATTCAGAAGTAATTGTGTTAACGCCAAAATTTGGTAAGGCCCTGTGTCAGATTCGGTCAAAGGAGAGATTGCAGTCAACTGACGAAGAAGAGGCCGGAGTCGGGAAGGAGCCGTGAAGACCGTTGTTTGGCAGTTGTTTACTGTACCTATTAATTAGGTAGGTGTTTATCTTTAGGAAACCTGACCTCGTGTCCGGACAGGATTAGTTAGCGTTTTCTGTTATGAATAGGAAATCATGTGTCGTGTCCTATAAGGACTCATGTAACTCGGGGTATAAATACGTGCGCCCGGGCACCTTGTAAATCATCACAACGATCAATACAAACTTCGGCGCATCGCCACCCCTTCGACGGGATCCTGCTTCTCGAGCCGGGTTGCATCGATTAGGTCCGAACTCCTGCGAGAGGGTAAGTCTCGTCACCCCGGCTACCTATCGGCTAGGACTTCCTCGGTTAGGTCCGATATTCTAGTCGGTTTATGGTAGTCGGCTTACCACGATATATTTATTTTATCTATGGCTGCATCAGTTCAGTTTGATCTCATAGATTGATTAGGTATATCACATCACGCGTGCGTAGATCGTATCGGCTTACTGGGAGCGGTTTATCATCAGTTTGTGCTGCATCGGTTAGGTCCGACCTACTAAACTGCTAGCGATAAACCGATCCTGCTAAATCGATGCTTTACGCGCAGGCGTCTTATCGGGGTGTATAGCCGGTAAGTTATCTTCATCAGGATCGCATTATATCTATCGGCCCATTGAGGTATTATTATCATCGTCGGACTGTGCTGCAACGGTTGGGTCCGATCTACTAGACTGACGATAATAGCTTTACTCTTGATGAGCCGATGGATGTTATGCGATGTTGTTATCAGAGTGCTTAGCCGATAAGGTATCTGTTAAAGCCGACTACATTTATTCATTGTCTTATTTTATAATCGGCTTCTAGCCCTTTTATTCATATGCTTTATTCGATAGTTGGCTGGCTCATCAATTGTCTATCATTTATGTTATTGCATACCTTTTTACATATTCTTGCCTGTATTATTGTTACGATCGGCTAAGGGCTAGCCGATTGGTTTATTCTGCCGATCCGAGTGCAAGTACAAACAGGTTCCTGGGCACGACACCAGGCGAGGTCCCGGGCACGAGCTTAGGTAAGGACCCGGGTACGAGCTCGGACAGCGGATGAAGACCCCGGGAGCCGATATAAGCAAGGGCCCAGGCACGGGCATACTTTCACGGCAATATCAGTAACACTAAACTATGATCGGTTAGAGTTTATTTGATTTATTTACTTACGCATTCTGCCTGTTTATTTTACCAAGTTTATAGCCGGTTTTTGAACATCCTTTCGATGATCGGCTAGCGCGATATTTGATTATTATTATGCTATTGCTCTTGCCGTCATCGGCCTTAAGCCGATGTATAAGTGCTACAGTACGCATCGGCCATCGGCTGATGAAACGAGTCTAGATCGGCTTCCAGCCGATTGGCTCATTGATCTAATATTTTCCTCCTTGTCAATTACAGGGTCAAATTGACTGGCACGCCTACGAACCTCAACATTTTAGGACCTGCACTGGAGTAAAGCAAATCTCCCAGGCCTTCGCGTGTCGACCCGACGCCAAACCAGATCCCGGCGATTTTTGGCGTCAACAAACTGGTACTGAGAAGAAACATGTCATCTATGTATAATGTAACAAACTGGAGTTGCAAAATAAAGTAATTGTAAGTCATCTCTTCTGTTTTTCTATCAGGACAGATAAGAGGAATAAGCAACCAAGGCAACCACCAAATAATGAAATCACAAAACCAAATAAAAAAAGTAATTTGAAATCATCCAACCAAAAATTTAAAAATCCACTAATTAACCTAATTTATTTGTTGGGCTACCTGTATGGTCACCAAACCCCTCTCCCCTTGAATGCTTAGACGGATCACCTAGGATAATGGTGGACATCTACACACCCAAATCAAAGAGGAAAGTTGAAGCATATGAGAGGGGCAGAGCTGGGTTGATTGGATAGAAAGGATCGCTCATGGATCGGCAAAAAAGGCATTATACCTATGGACGACCTCATGGAGGGCCTGCTGTTGAGATGCTAGTCACGTCCCATCGAGCAGATCTACATCGGCCCCACTGAACCTTCAGTAACAGTAATGTCCACGTGTTAGTCATCCTTACATGACCTTATTTTTTAGTCCATCAATCAAATTGGTAGCGCACACATACCATAACTTATTTCTGAGTGTGAGCGGATTGTACAAGGCACAAATATATTCATATAAATGATCAAACTATCTTGTAGATAATGGAAATAAGTGGCTCACCGGCTATAGGCTCTATTCAGAATGAATGCTTGCTTACCTGCAGCAAAGAGCTATACTGTAAACTACTACATAGTAATGAATTGCACGGAAGAAATTGAAATTCCAATCATCTCCTTTAACAAAAATTCCAAAAGTTCTGTACTTACCACCTAAAGGGCAACAAAACAAATCCACACAAATATGAGCACAGAGTTTGCAATAATTCAAAAAAATATCTTCGAAGCAACCTTGAAACTAAAAATTGAATCTGTCACTATGCTCGCTGCTTCTGAGAGATTGTTGGCATCTCTGGACGGCTAATGAGTATCACCAACATCTCAATTATAGCATTACCAAGGTGAGTAATACAATAGCTCATGGTTAGCATGATAGCTAGATAAATTAAATGACTCACATGAGCTAGCAGGTAGTTTGTTGGTGATGGCACGTGCAAATTAAGTTACTAGAATTGACAAGGTTGCCAAAACCTAAACTCACAACTCAACCAAGAAAAAACGCAAGGTTGCCACAACCTAAACTCTGCTGTATAAATCTGAAACCACAATCTGAGACCATACTTAAATCATCCCTGGATGACCTTATATCTGTTGGCTGCAAATCAACGATGCAAATTTAGAGTAATAGCACTGGAAACATTCACTGCACCATTACAACAATTCACGAACAATTAGAATGCCCCAATGCCAGCAATCCCACTGGGAGGTTTCTCAAAACTTACTGTTCAAATAGTTTGAGCAGGAAACATTAAATCGTCTGGGTGAAGTGAATTTAGCAGATTTATACAAGCACAATATGAACTACCATGTAGATATTATAGGCGGCGTGGGGGACTTGCTAGACGGAAGGGAGGCGATGTGGGTCATTGGATTGCACGTAGATATTATAGGTCGTCGGATTTGCTACACAATAAATGAGTAAAATGAGTTAGTATATTATGGGGTAGATACGGCTCAATGATCCTTATATGAGTTCTAAGATGTTCATTCTATATGGACAGTGGATTTGCAGAACGGCAACCTTTGCTGTTCCTCCACCAAAGACAAACAATACGGATTCTTTTTTAAGGGTATCCTCCATTAGCAACAAGATATTTCGTGCCAAACTGGCCTCAGAATCAAAGGGTAATTATTCCAAAGCCAATTATTGTACATCTACATTGTTGGCAACTTGGAAGTTCAAAGCGATTTGATAGATTTCAGGCGTTTAAAATTTTACAAATTTTTAATCATCTAAAATTACAGAGTGCTAAGCCTAGATTTGTAATACCATGTAATACGTAATTTTAGTTCATTTCAACTGCAATTTTGTCATTGTATATGATTTTACATTATTTTTATCTATATCTAAATTCATTTACCTGTAATTCTGTAAAATTTTGTGAATTGCATATTTATTTCATATTTAGTTAGAGTAATTTACTGTTCATCCTTTTATATAGGAAAGAAATGACTTTTTTTTGGATAAGTAACAGTGGGAGGATGAAAAACCATTGGATTACCATCCAAGAGAAGAGAAAAGTGGCTAAAATTTTTCACATCTAGACACTCCCAAGTTGGAATTATTGAAAAGATTGTCCGATTTCCTTTCTACTGCAGATGCATATCACTAGTACTTACAAATAAACAAACGCAGATCAAGATTTTTCACGTCGTTTCTGTACAAGGCACGCAGTACCAACGAGATAACGACAACACAATTACACAATTAACCCCACGTACACGGCGGTAACCATCAATATACTGTATAAGCGTAATATATATGACAGCGCCGGCCATCTGGCTCGCCGGTCAGAGCTTGGCATGGTCGTGGCACTCCTGGCTGCGTATCCCCATCTCCGGGACGCCGAAGACGACGTGGCAGTCGGAGAACGCCACCGCGCGCAGCTTCAGCACCCCGAACACGGCCACCTTCCCGGGGATCCTCGCGCTCGCGTCGAACGGCACGGCGCCGGCCTCGATGTCCTTGATCAGCTCCGCCATGACGTCCCCGGTGAAGCTGCTCGACAGCACTGTCATCTCCATCTGCACGGTGCCGTCCCCCTTGCTTGGCATGCGGCCGGCCTCGATCACGGCGTCGCCGACGTGGACGCCGCGGTACAGGAGGTCGGCGTTGCCGGATGCGTAGGAGAAGGACGCCGCGTTGGGGTTGTGCACGGACACCGTCAGCAGCAGGGTGACGTTGAGCTGCGGCGACGGGGGCGCCAGGTTCGGGGAGACGCCGACGACGCGCACGGACACGAGGCGGGTGGTCGGGTCGCGGACGCGGAACACGGTGAGGGAGAGGGCGAGGATGGCGACGCCGAGCAGCACCAGCGTGGCGATTGTCACTGCGAGGCAGATGACGCAGCACCGACGCCGGCGTGTCTCGCCGGCCGTGGAGGCCTTGGAGGTGCACGTGTGGGTGGGGAGGACTGTGGAGTCGGAAGGGCGGAGGCAGACGTCGCCGCTGCCGTGTGTCGTCGCGGCAGTAGTGGCCATTGCGTCGGTGGTCGAGCTGCAGGGCACTGGAAGCGAGTGTGTAGTTTTAATGAAGATGTACTTCGGTTAATTTGGTTTGAATTGTGGTGTATCTGGTGCTCTTTGTATCAGTACTTATAGGTTGTGATTAAACGTTTGCTACGGGTCGGATTGGAAGCCATAGTACTAACTGTGAAGAAAAAAAATGATTTTTTGCTCAAGACAATGGATGGATGAAGCCGGCCTCCTTGGACCGGCATGCGTGGCGCCGTTCCGTCGAAATTTGTTTCCTGTTTTTTAATTGTTGGAGGGCAGTTGATCGTGGGGGAATGGATGGGCTGCTTTCGAATAATTTACTGTGCGTTCCAAGCTGGTCGCTGCTCCTGCTCGCTAAATGTTAGTATAAGTTATAGGCGAAACAAAATTTGTCGAATAAACTAAATAATTCTAGAATTAGGCTTGACAACAGGACAGAAAATCCCGACCGTTTCCGCTGCCGTTTTCATTTTTTACTGACCGTTTTGATCGTATCGGAAATTTTTGGTAATGAAAGCGAAAATGGTAATATTCATCGGAAACGGTAATGAAAACGGGAGAGCTATTTTTTCGACCGTTTTATCGGTAACCGTATTAGGCCGGTAATTTCTGAAAATTTCCGGCAAATTTTCAGAAGCCTTTCTTCAATATCCAGTCCAGTCTTCTGTCTCCAGAACCCAATATTAATTACCGACTTATTTTATTTTATTGTATGATCATAACATAGCGGCATTATGCGGTTATACTTATGTGCTCAATAAATTATGAATGACATGGTGCTATACTTATGTGCTCAATAAATCATAAATGACATGATGCGAGGATGAATTTATATGATCATGCATAATTAAAAATCCGATATTATTGTTCGTTGTTTCCGACATGAATTTTTAGCTTCTGACCAATATCGGTATATTTCTGTTCCGATAGTTTCGTTTTTGAAATACCAATAGTACCGATATTGTTTCCGTTTCCGAATTTACCGTTCTGTTTCCATTTCCAAGAAAAAAAAATATGAAAATGGAAGCAGGAGAGGCAGTTTTCCGACCTTTTCAACCCTATCTTGAATTGACTTAATCCTTACCCCTTTTAATTCCAGGTTACTTCTTCCGTCCTAAAATTAGATACCTAGAAGTGTTTTAAAGAAATTAATAATTAAGGTGAAAGGTCTAAAATGCCTTCATTAATAGATGTTGAAGAGATATGAATTAAGAATAGTATGTGTGGGGTGTAGGTCTCAAGAGTTGGTTGGATGATAAGACCCATTGGAGATAGCATAAAAAATAATAGGGTAAAAGTTATATTTTATATGTTCTAGTTAGTTATATTTAAGATAAAATTTAAATTTAAAGATAGTTATATTTTGGGATGGAGATAGTACTAGCTAAATCTTGGTTTTTGGTCTAAGGTTTAGGGCTGAAAACGGTTGGTAAAATTTCCGAACCGACCGACGCCATTTTCTGGATTTTATTGACCGTTTTCCGTTTTTTGTGTACCGGTGCGTTTTCCGTTGATACCGGGGTCTCGGAAACGGTATCGGAAATAGTTTCAGTAGTTTACCGACCGTTTCCAAAATTTACCGTATTTATTCGAAAATTTATCGAAGTTTACCGTATTTATTCAGAAATTTACCGATGGTACTGATTCGGTAAAGGGTCTAACATTATCACATTGTCACATTATCATCGCTTTTGTATCTTGTCATGTTGGATAATTATTGACATTGCTTTCTGTAATGGGTGATTATTATGTGACATCGTTATTATTATATTTAGTGATTATATGAGTTACTCTAGACATCTCATATGAGATAAAGTTATTTCCGATCCGAATTCATAGATGTCCGACCGATATCGATGAATTTCCGACTGAGCAACTCCGTTTCCGATGTTTCCGAAGCCGTTTCCATTTTCGATATTACCCTTTTTGATTCCGATTCCGAGTACAAAATATGGAAATAGAAATGATTTAAGGGTTTTTCCGATCATTTTCGACCGTTGTCAACCCTAATAAGGTTCATGGTGAGAAGTGAGCAGAACAAGAGAGGCAGCGGATGATATTAGGAAAAAAGGTCCCGTTTAATGTGACTGATGTAAAGAGAACGGTTAAAAAAATCATGTAATAAAAGATATCTGGTTTACCAGTTTATGTTTGATTTTTGTGAAAGTTTAATGACCTAAAATAAAGTTCTTTTGGCTGCCAAATCCATCCAAAATGATATAGAATTTTACATAGGAGTGAGTAACATTATAACTACCACAAACTAAATATTCTATAAAGTAATTAGCGGGAGAAGAGAGGAAGAAGGGAGAAAGTTTCCCGGATTAGCGGGAGGTACGGGAGGCAGCGCCACAGCCATGGAGATCAGAGTTGGTGATGGTGCCACCAGAGCCACGGGATCGACAATGGGGGCAGAGCAGATTAGAGAGGTTAGGAGACAGATGGCGGCACTGGTGGATCCTGGCGGATCCAGCGTTGGGAGCTACCAGATACGGAGGACGGGAGGATAGGCACCTTGCCCAAGTATTGAGGTGGCGGTGGGCAGTTATGGTGGATCCGGTGGTGGGAGCCGCCAAAGACGGCGGAGGAGAGTGGGGTGGGGGCATCTTGTTGGAGACGGAGGAGGCACCTCGTTGGAGGTGACACCGATGAGATGTAGGCAACAGCAGGGATGCGGGCAAAGAAGAGCACGAGTGTTGACGGGGCTTCATATAGGCATTACACGAGGTGAGGATAAGAGAAGTGGATTAGATCTGGTCCTTTGGATTGTGATCTAATGGTCTAAAATTTATAAGATTAGGACCCTAGTTTTGCGTGAAATTATGTTTTGGTAGTCCTAATATATAATACACTTTTGAAATAAAAAGAATATAGAAAAAGGAATATAGTTACAGTTCATTTTGTACAACTTGTTTCTCAAAAGAAATTCAGGCCTACTCCATATTTGATCCCAACATAATCGGGTTGCACTTGAGAATTAAGAAGGGCCAGCCATCAATTGTTGACCATCCGGCAGTTGAGCCGCACCTCCACCGGCATCCACTACAGTGGGCATGGGTCCCCCATATTCACCATCGCCTTGGCGAAGTCGGCGATGAACGCCGTGCGGTTCGTCGCGTACGTCTCCGCCAGGTCGCCTACCTCTACTGGGCCACCATGTGTGAAGACTGTAGAGCATCTCCCTCGCCCAATTCGACGAGATCAAGTCGGTGCTCGGGCTTGCCTGCCCTCACGCGACCGACGCCGAGCAGATGCCGATGGGGTTTCGCAACAAATACTTCCAGGACCTACTCGCACGGCGTACGTCCTTCTCGCTCTCCTTATGGAGTCCGGCCGTCCGGTCCAGAAGAACAGAGGCATCGATCACAGCCCTGCATGACAAAAGCATTCGGTCTCCTCGATCTCATGGTGTCGTTCGGGATTGATATACTTATTGGACGCGCCTACACAGTGCACGGTCACTGGTTTGGTAATCGATTTATTGAACCATTGCTTGACTACATATATATTGTGCGAGATATCTTCTCCAAAGTTACCGAGAAAGACATAATAAATATAAAAGTAAGCGTAGAGTGAGGTCGTAGTGGCATTGTAATCTTCTATTTATGTGCAAGATCTTTTTTATTTCAACTATCTATATTGTAATATTTGCATATTTTGAACTCAGTAGTTAAATTAGTCGATTACCGATGCTATCATTCTACTATTGCTATATTTGTATCGTCTTTTAACTAAATTTATACTTGTATATAGAATTTGTGGTGTTAGAAAATTTTGGTATGTGATGTGAACTTGTGAATTTGGATTACCCAACGAAAAATTCATGTCTACGCCACTGCCTAGTGTAACATTTCTGTGTCGCTGCTTTGTCAGATTATTCTATATCTATGCTCTACAAACTAATATGTTGGATAGATTGGTTATCTGTGTTCAAAATCTTCCTTTGATTGGTTCTCTGCTTTGATGTCAGAGTATTTGTTTGGACAACGTTGTTTACGTGTTTCTGCTTTATTGTCATTGCTATTAACTCAGGCACTTGGCCACACCTCGATTGTAGTCCGTTCTTTGCCACTGTGTTCAGCGTATGGATTTGCCAGGTCCAAGATGGAAGAAGGGCAAAGATGGCAAGGACTTTTCATCCTTAGGAGCAGCTAATCCCATACCAGCCATTGTTTCTGAGCTCAAAGCTTCGTTCACAAGCTCAAAGCCCATGGCAATTTTGTCAGGTCTAGGTGGTGGCGCTGTTCTTGGAGTTGAGCCAGAGCAAGCCGTGATCCTAAACCGTGATGCCTTTGGCCACGCCATAAAAAATGCAGCAGCACAGAAGCATTGGTTCCAACTCAGCCCCGAGGAGGTCTTCTACCTATGCCATGCTCTGAGTTGCATCAGGGTTGAGTCACAGGACCAGAAGCAGATGAGTGAAGTGGAACTGTGGGATCACTTTAGGTCTGGATCGGAGTCATTTCCGGAGATGTACAAGGCTTACTCACATCTAAGATTGAAGAACTGGGTGGTGAGATCAGGGCTGCAGTATGGTGCGGATTTTGTAGCTTACTGACACCATCCAGCACTCGTCCACTCGGAATTTGCGGTGGTTGTAGTTCCAGAAGGAGCAGAGTTTGGTAATAGGTGTGGCCGTCTGGAGGTGTGGTCTGATCTTCTATGTGCACTGCGGGCTTCTGGCAGTGTGGCCAAGACATTACTTGTTCTGACCATCAGCAGCAGCAGTAGTTGTGAACTGAGCTCTCCAGATTGTTTAGAACAGCTTCTTGTTCATGCTAGAGCAATCACAAGATGGATTCCACAGCAGTGCCGTGAACAGCGATATGAACCAAGCAGAGATGAAACCAAAAGGGAAGAACTGATAAGCAAAAGGGGAAGTGTAGTATTCAAACGCTCGGGTGTGATATTAGGCTTCATTATTCTATCTAGCTTGCTTGTACACAAGCTGAAATTCAGACAATGAAGCTTAACATTGCTTCTATTCGAGATCTGAGGTCAGCCCTTATTCTTCTTTCTCCTCCTAGGGTTTCGATTCATGCCTCTGATGCCTAGCTTACTGCCCGTATGCACTCCAACTTCTTAGAGATATTAATTGGGAAGACGAAACTGATCTTGTTCTAGAATTAAACCCCGTGTAACTATACGTTGCATAATTTTTTCATCAGTGCTATGAGGCCTTGCTCATTTTCTTGTAGTAATCTGGTTTTTTAATCTTCTTTTAATTGTACCCCACAATGTTTGTATGATGATGTGAATTGTTAGCTTCATGGCGATCTCTCTGCATCTGGTACGGAGCATTTTTTTTAGTCAATTATGCACATTCATGTTGATCTGAGAATTTGGATACTCTGTGCTCCAGACATAAAAAAGCATCCTCACCATGGGTATTCCCAAGAAATAAATTTTCAGGAAGGGAATAGCTGACAATACCTGATCCAACCCTGGGTACTAATTGTAGAACATGTTAAAAATGCTATATTTTTGAGTTGGCACGTCTTTGGTTTCTGAAACACGTGCTTGTTGATTCTCTAGGAATCATTGTATATGCACATTGTATATGCATTGAGAAAACAACTGCTGCTGTCTTCCATAATTTCTGGTTTGCTCATTTTCATTATATAACCTCCACTTTTTTTTCTAGATCAGCGGACGGTGAACAATTTAAGATCACTTTCTGCTATAACTTAACTAATCAGTGAACAGATCACTGAAAATTTCCTCTTGTTCAAGAGAGAGTGCTTTAACGAGTATATATTCAGGAAACATTATGTGCAAATGCGTAACATGTTCAATCGTATTGGTTGTAGATGTGCTAATGTTTGGGTTCTATTGATGTTTTGTATCGGCAATAAATATATAGGGCTACTCGTGAGATCTAAATTTGATGGATTGCAAAAGAACACGAACGATTTATACTGGTTTAAACCCTCGAGATGAGGTAATACCCTACGTCTAGTTATGGTGTATTGTCTTTGAGGTTGTATGATTTTGATCTTGTTGATCTTGTTGATCTTGTTGATCCTATCCTTAAGGGGCGTCCTGTCTTCCCTTATATATCGGGAGGTAGGGTTACAAGGTAGAAATCTCAGTTGGATTTTGACCAAGAGATTTTCTTCTAGGAACATAATATGCCTGATTAGGACTATATTCTTTACCTGTCATATAGGGTTATGTACGCCGAGTCCTATTATATCTCTAATTACAAGGTTAGGCTCATCTTCTGTCCGAGTGGCCCAATAGCTTCTCATGAGATACCCGGGGCTATGGCCTTCACAGCAGCCCCTAAGATCTTTATAGTTGAGTCATAGTTGATGCCGAATGCTCATCCTCTACAGTGAAGAATTTCCTAGTGTATTGCTCTTGAGTATTCTTTGTCCGAGTGCTTCTTCTCACAAGTCTTGCTTCATATCAGCTGGCAATGAGGCTATGAAGGGCTTCATAAAAAATTATGAATAGCGTGCGTTGAATAGGCGCACCTATTAGGTGTAGCCCCGATTTTGTGTTTAATTGTAAAAATTAAACATAAAGTCAAAGATCTTTAACCTTGTAGTCTTTTTCGAGTAGTATACTACTCGGTATGTAGACTCTTCAGTATCATGTCAGCTGGAATAATTTTTGCTCATGGCAATTGGTGGCTAAACATGTAAACCGAGTATCACTTCTTGGATTTTAACCCAATATGTGGTCAGGTGTACTTGAGAGATAACTCATCTTTAATTTTAATGGAGACCAGTTGTTGATCCTTGTAAGGATGTATCTTCAATACCTGGTAAATAATGCAGATATCTGAACACATGTGTTCAGCAATTAGGCCTTCATGAAGTATATCTGATTATTTAATCGGTGTCTATGAATAGTATCTGTACTATGATTTTAAGATAGCTAACAGTCAGCTCTACAGAGTATGCTATTTAAAAACTCATATCTTATGGCCCAGTACCGAATTAGCCGGCTCAAACCCACTTATCAGCACAGGCTCTATAAAGCGGGGAGAGACAGAGAAGATTCCCTTATCTTTTCCAATCTGCCAATGGTTTTGCTTTCCAGCTTCCGTGTTGAAACTTCTCACTTTGTCTCGCTAGGGTTTGCCATAGTCGGCGTCTCCCGTGCAAAACTCGAGTGATTCCGCTCCGTCGCATCCATCCTAAGCCTTTAAAAACATTTTCCCCAAATTTGGTTGAGCCATCTTCAACGACTGGGCCAGCTCCAGGCCACCAAGGATGACTTGGAATGGGCTAGCCAAGAGAAGGAAATTTGGCTAAGGGGAGCAGTGGATCAGTTTAGGGATGAGAAGTGGGCTCTAGCCGAGAAGATCAGAGGTAAGTCTTTTGTATTATCCTCCCGAGTAAATCCTAAGTATATCTCTCTGGCTTTGTTGATTCCTGACTGCCTTGTTGAGTTCTGACTGCAATCTCGAGTTCTTGACTATTCTGATTTGCAGCCCTCGAAGCCGAGTTAAAAACCCAAACAGAGGAGAAGAAACAACAAAAAATCAAGCTGAAGGAAGCTGAAAAAGCCAAAGCCGAACTAGAGAAGGCCAAAGCCAAAGTGGAGGCCGACTATGTAAGTAAGCCTCTTCTCTGACAATAACCTTATCCGTCTTGTTACTCCGACTGCATTGTTTGGCTAATAAGTATACTTGTCGATGAATCTAAACAGCTTCGAAAGCCAATGTCCAGAGCCAATTCAGCGCTTTGCAGAGGAGATTAAGGTTGTTAAGGAGTCACGAGAAATTTTTGCCGAATCTGTGAAAGGGCTCCTTAGACATTATGGGGCCTTACCATGTTGGGACCAGTTCCAGTACAGTCTCCGAGGTGCAGGCACGCCTTAGCGAAGCCCCGAGCATCTTGAAAAAATACTTGGATGAGCGTGTCGCTGTCGGTGTGGCCCAAACCCTCGCTATGACCAAATTGATCTACCCTAGGGTAGATATCGAGGCCATTGGTGAGGGTTTTGCCGAAAAGACAACACCTGAAGAAACACTGGAGTTAATCAGCCAGGGAAGGCCAATTGCAGAGGCGATCGCAAGAGACCTGGGTATGTAGAAAACAAGCGATTATGCAGTTGATATATATATAATATTTGGCGAAAGCATGTATATTTTATAAAATGTTGCCGAGTACTTGTTTATTCTTAGTTGTTATTAGCATCACCCGACTATATAGTTTGTGCCGAGTAGATCGATAGGAACTTAGAAAAAAACGTTCACTTCTAAAAGCTATACTCGGACAAACATAGCATAATCATTGTAAAATTTCGCAACTAAAATAAAACAAACTCGTATTTTATTAACAAGGCATATAATACATGCAGCCCCCGATTCACTACTCGGTTGAAACAAGCGATGTAGTGAGTCAGAGAAAAGACTTTGTACATATATATATGGAATACAAAACTCAGGCATAGAAAGGACGTAGCTGTTCTATATTCCATGAGTTGCTGACGAGGGCACCGTCTTCGGTCTTCAGTCAGTAGGCGCCCGGATGTGTCACCCTCAGCGATAATGAACGGTCCTTCCCACGAAGGGGATAGTTTATGCCTGTCTTTGGTGGTTTGTATTTTTCTCAAGGTGAGATCTCCCACCAAAAAGGCGCGGTCACGGACATTTCGGCTGTGATAACGACATAGGCCTTGAAGATACCTTGCCGACTGGATAATTGTGATATCCCTCGCTTCTTCCAACTGATCGAGTTTGACCAATTGGGTATTGCTTGATTTATCTTCTGAGTGAGCCTGAACTCGCGGAGAGCCGAACTCTAACTCGGTGGGTAACATAGTCTCAGCACCATAGACTAGGAAGAAAGAGGATTGCCCTGTTGCCCGACTAACCGTGGTTCTTAGAGACCAGAGAACGGATGGGAGTTCTTATACCCACCGCCCTGCATATGGTTATAGTCGGTCGAACACCCTAGCCTTGATACCTTGTAAGACCATGCCATTAGCACGCTCGACCTGCCCATTACTTCGTGGGTGTGCCACTGTTAACGCCAAAATTTGGTAAGGACCTGTATCAGATTCGGTCAAGAGGACGGTTGCAGTCGGATAATGGAAATTGATCCAAGAAGCAGACCGAGTCTGAGAAGGAGCCGTGAAGACCGCGCGTGGCAATTAATTACTATAGTTATTAGGAAAAGGTTTATCTCTTTTAGGAAACCTGACCTCGTGTCCGGTCAGGTCTCGTTAGCGTTTTCTGTTATAGATAGGAAATCATATATCGTGTCCTATAAGGACTCATGTAACTCGGGGTATATATACGTATGCCCGGGGACCTTGTAATCAATCACAACGATCAATACAAACTCGGCGCATCGCCACCCCTTTGACGGGATCCTGCTTCTCGAGCCGGGCTGCATCGGTTAAGTCCGAACTCCTGCGAGAGGGTAAGTCTCGTTACCCCGACTACCAATCGGCTAGGACTTTCTCGGTTAGGTCCGATATTCTAGTCGGTCTATGGTAGTCGGCTTACCACGATATATTTACTTTATCTATGGCTGCATCAGTTCAGTTTGATCTCATAGATTGATTAGGTATATCACATCACGTGTGCACAAACCGTATCGACTTACCGGGAGCGATTTATCATCAGTCCGTGCTGCATCGGTTAGGTCCGACCTACTGAACTGCTAGTGATAAGTCGATCCTGCTGGGCCGATGCGTTATGTGCAGGCGTTTTATCGGAGTGTATAGCCGGTAAGTTATTTTCATCACGATCGCATTATATCTATCGGCTCATCGAGGCATTGTTATCGTTATCGGTCTGTGCTGCAACGGTTAGGTCCGATCTACTAGACTGACAATGATAGCTTTACTCTTAATAAGCCGATGGTGTTGTGCGATGGTGTTATCGGAGTGCTTAGCCGATAAGTTACCTGTTAAAGCCGACTACATTTATTTACTGTTTTATCCTGTACTCGCTTTGTTAAGCAATCGGCTAATTTACCAATTATTCATCATTTGCGTTATTGCATATTTTATTATATGTTCTTGCCTGTATTATTGTCACAATCGGTTAAGGACTAGCCGATGGGTTTATTCTGCCGATCCAAGCACAAGTACAAGCAGGTTCCCGGGCACGACCCCAGGTAAGGGCCCGGGCATGAGCCCGGGTAAGGACCAGTATATGGGCCCGGATAGCGGACGAAGATCTCGGGAGCAAGGGCCCGGGTGCTGGCATACCTTCATAACAACACCAGTAACACTAGATCATGATCAGCTAGGATCTATTTGATTTATTTATGTATTATACTTGCTTATTTTATCTAGCTTATAGCCGGTTTTTGAATATTCCTTCGATGATCGGCTAGCATGATATTTATTTATTATTACATTATTGTTCTTGCCGTCATCGGACCTGAGCCGATGTGTAAGTGCTACAGTGTGCATCGGCCATCGGCTGATGAAACGAGTCTAGATCGGCTTCCAGCCGATTGGCTCATTGATCTAACATTTTCCTCCTTGTCAATTACAGGGTCAAATTGACTGGCACGCCTACGAACCTCGAACTTTAGGACCTGCACTGGAGTGAAGCAAATCTCCCAGGCCTTCGCGTGTCACCCAGACGCCGAACCAAGACCCGGCGATTTTCGGCGTCAACACGCTTTTGGCACGCCCGGTGGGACACGAAGTTTTAAGCCAGAATTCCAACAAACATTGTTTCAATCAAGATTTCAACATGGCTGGAAAAGAAGTCAAGATGGACAACGTAATTCCGGTCACCATGGAAGATCTAACTGAAGAACAAAAACAGCAAGTTGAACAGACCATGATAAATTTCCAGAAGCTGTGTTTAGAATCCTTCAGTATGACAAGACAAGGGCCGATTCAGAAGTCTCAGTTTCCAAAACCAGTACTGGTAGGAGAATCGAGCCGCACACAACCTGAGAGTCCACCAATCAAGCCTTTACAGGAGATGGTCAACGAGGCTGTGCAGCACGCACTCATCAATCAGTTAGGGGTCTTAGTAAATACATTGCATAACCTTATCAAGAAGACTGTTGATGGATCGATTGCCCAAGAGCCAACTCGGGGTCCTGTTTTCCTCCCACCGAAGATAGAGCCAGGCCAAGTTAATTACAACATTAGCAAAGATGTACCAGAATACTTGTTCGCACAAAACCAGGCCGGGGGGCAACAGGATATCCCTCCTGGATATCACCGATCTATTTATTATGGGGGATATCAGCAGAACTATCCGGGAGGAGGAGCCGATCCAGGTACTTACCAGAGGGAGTATCACAGACAGAATCGGCAACCAACCCCGCCGATGCAGTATCAGCAGTATCAACAGGAGAATGCAAGAGAGGAAGATTTGTCGGCACGGGTTGAGGAAATAGTAAGGGAGCAGTTCGGGATCAAGCCCAAGGAACAAGCGTTCATGTATCGGCACCCATATCCTGAGTGGTTTGACAGGGTTCCGTTGCCACACCGATACAGGGTCCCGAATTTTTCTAAGTTTTCAGGGCAGGACAACACATCTACAGTAGAACATGTCAGCCGATTTCTGGCACAGTGCGGGGAAGCATCGGCTGAAGAGGCCTTAAGGGTTAGGTTTTTTCCCCTATCATTATCTGGATCGGCTTTTACATGGTTCTCCTCGTTACCGCCGAATTCTGTTCGGGGGTGGGCCGATCTGGAGAAACAGTTTCACAAATATTTCTTCGCTGGGATTCACGAGCTGAGACTGTCAGATTTGACATCGGTTAAGCAGCGACCAGATGAAACAGTACCGGAATACATTCAGCGATTTCGGGATATCAGAAGCCGGTGTTATAGTTTAAACCTGAGCGATGGGCATCTGGCCGATCTAGCTTTTCAGGGACTCTTGGCGCCAATCAGAGAAAGGTTTTCGTCTCAAGAGTTCGAATCTTTGTCGCACCTAGTACAGAAGGTATCGGCTCATGAAAGCCGATTTCAAGAGGCGAAAAAGGACAAGTACCAGAGGAGAGTTGCTCAGGTTCAGGTCTATTCAACAGATTCAGATGATGAGGAATCCGACGCTGAGGTTGGATTGGCGGAGTGGGCCAGGAACAAGAAGTCGGTGTCATGTCCATGGGTCAAAGATATCGGCAAAGAGGAACGATATGATTTCGATGTGAGCAAAGCCGATAGGATCTTTGATTTATTGTTGCAGGAAAAGCAAATACAATTGCCGCCAAACCACGTAATTCCATCAGCCGAAGAACTAAAGAAGAAGAAGTATTGCAAATGGCACAACGCGATATCGCACCATACTAACGAGTGTAAGGTTTTTCGGCAACAAATTCAGCTGGCCGTTGAGCAAGGACGAATCAAGTTTGAAGATAAAAAGCCAATGAAGATAGATGGGCACCCGTTCCCCGTAAACATGGTCTATGCGGGGTCATCGTCTAGGACTCAAGCCGATGAAGGAAAACGTCAGAGTAAATCGAGGATTACTTCATCAGGTATGATAGAGAAGTACTCAAGGTACGATGAACAGGGGGATGGACCGGAACAATATAATCCGCATTGGAACTGCCCGTTTTTTCGTTTCTGCTGGGATCAAGGGATGAGATTGCCATCAGCTGAAAATTGCCCCGAGTGCAGCGGTACAGGGAATCGGCATGATCGCCAGCAGGAGTGTTCGCGGGATCGGTCACCTGGGAAAAGAACATCGGTTCATAGCCGATTGGGGCCGATCCATGAAGAGTTCTTTGAGGAAGATGAAGAGGAAGCACATGGGAAACAAGTCCAGAATCCTCAGTGGTGTCCTAGCGGCATATTCACGAAGAATCAGAAGAGAAGGGCACAACGGCTACGACACCGAGAACAGCAAAAGGAGCAATGCCAGGATCAAGAGGAGGTTGATCATCGTCCCAAAAAGACTAGGCAGGTTTGGCAAGTGAAGAAAAAGGACGATGAGGACGTATCAGCACCGGTAAATATGGTGTTCTTTTTGCCTCGGGAGTATAAAGCGCTTTCATCAGATGAAGAAGGAGATGGGGAGGTTTTCGCTCAACTAACGTTGCAATCTGATCAAGCTATATTTGATAAACCTGAGAAGTCAGAGCATCGGCACTTAAAGCCGTTATACATCAAGGGATACGTAAATGGGAAGCCGATGACAAAGATGTTGGTTGATGGGGGAGCGGCTGTTAACCTCATGCCTCATACTACGTTCCGGAAATTGGGGAAGATTACCGAAGACCTGATCAAGACAAATATGGTGCTGAAAGACTTCGGTGGGAATTCATCTGAAGCGAAAGGCGTATTAAACGTGGAGCTGACAGTAGGGAGTAAGACATTACCCACCACGTTTTTTGTAATTGACGGAAAGGGGTCATATAGTTTGCTCCTCGGCAGGGACTGGATTCACGCGAACTGTTGCGTGCCTTCGACAATGCATCAATGTCTAATACAGTGGCAGGGAGATCAAGTCGAGGTGGTGCAAGCAGATCGGTCGACCAATATTGCCATGACGATCTACCAGTCTGGGAAGCCGATGGTGTTGACTGCTTATCCGGAAGAGTTTGGGAAGGAGATTACCTCAAGGTTACTAGTCAGGGGATACAGCCGATCCAGCAAGTCGGCTCTGAATTGTTATTCTGATGGGCTCCATTGAAGACTTCGAGGGGAAATTGGGGCAAGGATTTACGTCGGCTGATGATTTGGAAGAGATTGATATAGGACCAGGAGATAGACCAAGGCCGACGTATATAAGCAAAAAATTAAGTCCTGAGCTACGAGAAGAATTGATAGCATTGTTGGAGGAGTATCGGGATTGTTTCGCCTGG
The DNA here is from genome assembly GCA_003991445.1 of Oryza meyeriana var. granulata. Taxonomy (NCBI): domain Eukaryota; kingdom Viridiplantae; phylum Streptophyta; class Magnoliopsida; order Poales; family Poaceae; genus Oryza; species Oryza meyeriana. Next base: position 8,026 of record RYFJ01001684.1, on the reverse strand, counting down.
GAGTACCATGAGATGCCAGGATTAAGCCGATCAATTGTTGAACATCGGCTACCTATTAAACCAGGGTATCGGCCATTCAAGCAGGCTCCAAGAAGATTCAAGGCAGAATTATATGAACCGATCAAGGCGGAGATCACAAGGTTGTACGATGCCAAGTTCATAAGGCCATGCCGATATGCTGAGTGGGTTTCTAATATCGTCCCGGTGGAGAAGAAAAATGGAAAATTGAGGATATGTATTGATTTCCGGGATCTAAATAAAGCTACCCCCAAGGATGAGTACCCGATGCCGATAGCGGATTTGTTGGTGGATGCAGCGTCAGGCCACAAGATTATCAGTTTCATGGACGGCAATGCAGGATACAATCAGATTTTCATGGCCGAAGAGGATATACACAAGACTGCGTTCCGATGTCCTGGAGCTATCGGTTTGTATGAGTGGGTAGTAATGACTTTTGGATTGAAAAGTGCCGGTGCAACCTATCAAAGAGCAATGAATTATATATTTCATGATCTCATCGGTTTGTTGGTGGAAATTTACATTGATGATGTGGTGGTTAAATCTAAAAGTGGGGAAAGCCATATAGCCGATTTACGAAGAGTGTTGGAGAGGGCCAAGAAATACGGACTAAGAATGAATCCCAATAAGTGTGCTTTTGGTATATCGGCTGGGCAATTTCTGGGTTTTATGGTTCATGAGCGAGGGATTGAAGTTAGTCAGCGAAGTATCAGAGCCATTAAGACCACAGAGCCACCAAGCGATAAGACAGAGTTGCAATCGTTGATCGGCAAAATTAATTTTGTGAGGAGGTTCATATCAAATTTATCAGGGAGAATTGAGTCTTTCACGCCGTTATTGAAGTTGAAAGCCGATCAAGAATTTGTGTGGGGGGCAGCGCAGCAGAAGGCGTTTGACGAGATCAAGAATTATCTTAGTTCCCCGCCTGTGTTGATTCCGCCGCAGGAAGGAGTGCCGTTCAGATTATACTTGTCGGCCGATGAGAAGTCCATCGGTTCTGTTTTGATCCAGGAGTTTGAAGGTAAAGAGCGAGTTGTGTTCTATCTAAGTAGGAGACTTTTGGATGCTGAGACGAGATATCCAGCGGTGGAGAAGTTATGCTTGTGTTTATATTTCTCGTGTACAAAGTTGAGGCATTATATCCTATCGGCTGAGTGTACAGTAGTTTGCCAGGCCGATGTGGTCAAATATATGTTGTCAGCTCCAGTCTTGAAAGGGCGAGTTGGCAAGTGGGTTTTTGCCTTGACAGAGTTTGACTTGAGGTACGAATCGGCTAAAGCAATCAAAGGACAAGCAGTGGCGGATTTTATTGTCCAGCACAGGGGGTATCACGAGGACTATGTGGAGCGATCCCGTGGGTCTTATTTTTTGATGGATCGGTTTGCAGGCATGGATCTGGTATCGGTTTGGTTATTGTGTCGCCTCGGGGGGCAAGTTTTGAGTTTGCTTTTACAATTAAGCCTTATCGGACTAACAATCAGGCGGAGTACGAGGCGGTGCTGAAAGGACTTCGACTATTAAAGGAGATCGGGGCCGATATTATAGAGATTATTGGTGATTCTTTGTTGGTAATCAAACAGTTATCTGGAGAATATGAGTGCAGGGATGATGTTTTGAGGTCATATTATGAAGAGTGTGTGGATTTGTTGAAGGATTTCAAGATGGTGTCAATGAATCATATTCCCAGAGAGCAGAATTTGGAAGCTAATGATCTTGCACAGATTGCTTCAGGATATCGGCTGAATAGGCAGGTTGAGGTGGAGATAGCCGATATTGATGTCCGAACAAGGCGATGACTGGAGACAGGAGATAATTGATTACTTACGAAACCCGTCGCAGTCTGTTTCCAGGAAGATTCGGTATAGAGCTACGAAATATGTGCTACTTGATGAGGAGTTGTATTATCGGACGTTTGAAGGGGTTCTGCTTAGATGCCTCGATTTGGAAGAAGCCAAAGTGGTTATGTGTGAAGTGCACGAAGGCATCTGTGGAACTCATCAATCGGCTCATAAGATGAAGTGGTTGTTGAGAAGAGTAGGGTATTTTTGGCCGACAATGCTGGAAGATTGCTTTAGGTATTATAAAGGATGTCAAGATTGTCAGAAGTTTGCGAAATTACAGCGGGCACCGGCATCGGCTATGAATCCTATCATCAAACCATGGCGTTTTCAGAGGATGGGGAATTGATATGATCGGCCAGATTTTTTTCCTCATCAAGTAAGGGACATAGTTTATATTGGCGGCAACAGATTTTTCACCAAGTGGGTAGAGGCAATTCCTTTGAAGAAGGTCACGTCCAAAGAAGGATTGAATTTATCAAGGACTATCATATTTATCGGTTTGGGGATTCCTCAGACGATAACTACTGATCAGGGGTCTATTTTTGTTTCTGATGAGTTTCAACAGTTGCTGCCAGTATGGGAATCAAGTTATTAAATTCATCGCTTATTATGCTAAGCCAATGGGCAAGCAGAAGCTTCTAACAGAGTTTGATCAAGTTGATTAAGCGGAAAATTGATGAGCAGCCACGGCGATGGCATTCTACATTAGCCGATTCACTATGGGCCTATCGGATGGATGCCACGGGTCTACTCGGGTACCGCGTATCAATTGGTATATGGACATGAGGCGGTTTTGCGTGGGAACTAACATCGGCTCTAGAAGACTTTCTTTGCAGAATCAATTGACGGCCGATGATTATTATAACTTGATGGAGATGAACTTGAAGATTTAGCTCAGAATCGGTTGAGAGCGCTGGAAAGAATCAAGGAGAATAAGGCTAGGGCACTCGGCATTACAACAAAAAAGGTGGTGAATAAGTCTTGTTTGCCGAGGGGGACCTTGTGTGGAAGTTGATTTTGCCGATCGGGTCAGAGATAATAAGTTCGGAAATGGTCGCCTAATTGGGAAGGGCCTTATCGGATTATCGCTGTGTGCCTGGTAAGCATATACATTAGAAGATCTTGAGGGACGGAGTTTGCTAAAGCACTTAATGGGAAATATCTCAAAGAAATCTACCCTAGCGTTTGGATCAACTCTTAAATCGGTTAAGTACAGCGATTTCTAACAATTAGGAAAGCCGATGTTTTTTATACGTGCTAAAGACAGCCGATATAATTGATATCGCCTTTAGATTCAAAACAAGCGGAAAAATTATCAGGACTGAGAGAGATGGTAGCAGAGCGATCTGGTTATATGACAGAAAGGGTGATCGGCATGGTTTTTTCCAGAAATCGTCAGTTACGAAGGTTTAAGATTTACCAAGAATTTTTGGATCCTTCAATGCGTGCAGGCGGATCTGGTCAATCTCATTGATAGCACGGATGTCATCTTTATCGGAGCCCGGGATGGTTTTCAGGTTCTTGCGCCGATGAATGACTTGACGCACTGTCGCTGCAAACCTTGGCCTCTTGGTCTTGGATGGCTTTGCGGTAGACGATTAGCTGGGATTCTGTTGTGTAAGGTCTTTACGCCACTCTTTCAAGTTCTGCAGCAAAATCGGCCTCCTTTTTTTCTTCAGCTGGTCTAACTTAGGTTGGAGCTCTTGGGGGCAGCGGGCCATGTCTCAAGCTTTTTTCTTCTCTGCTCGGGCTAATAGCCGATCGGGCTTGGATGTCTTCGGTAGTCTTCTGTTGGTCGCGCGATCGACTATGCGCTGTCTAAGCTGATGAGTTTGAATCTATGGGATTCCAGATATGCTGCGGGGGTTAATGCGTCGACAAGTTCTCTTCGGGCAGATTGGTGTTCAATTTCTGCGAATCTGCCCGGATTGGCCCGCAATCTTCCGCTAGCGCGTCAATTGGGTTTTCCAGCCGACTGAGGATGCTCGTCAGATATTCACGTACGTCGCTGGGAAGGATGGTTCTGGTCGTTGCCGCTGGTGGCTTGTGGATTCTTCTACTTCTAGGTATCTGCCGATGTCAAAGGAAACAGATCGGATGGACTGCAAAATTGCATCGGTAAAGGGATCAGTAGAAAAGTTTAAGAGCGGAGTATAGACAAAAGAGTTACCTGAGGTAGGACATCGCAGCTTGCGCGACATCGGCTTTCAGGGGATGAATAGTTTGTTCTCTGGAGAGGGCCGATGTCAGCCGATGGAATAGGGCAGTCTCATCGACAGCTGGAGACTTGGTGCAAGAGTGGGGCAGCTGAAGGGGCATCGGCTCAGCGCTTGGAAGGATGGCAGAAGGAGGTTGAAGATCTGAGCCGATGACTCGAGCTGAAGATGGAGCTGGTGAAGATAAATGAGAGTGGATAATGACGATAACAAGATTTGGCGCATACCTGAGGGGATGGGGGAGCCGATGTGGTCTGGGGAGAAGATGGCGTCGTGGCAACGATATCGGCATCGGTTTTCTGTTTCTTTAGGGAGGGGCGATGCGCTAACTTTTTCCTTTTTGGTCCCATCGGCCGAGGTGCCTTGAGAAGAGCCGATGGAGATGGAGCGTCGCGTCCTAAGTTCGGAGCGGCTGATGAGGGTTGGTACAGAATCGGCCGACCGCTGTTGCTTGTTGACGGGGGCTCGACGCTGGCGGCCTGCAAAGCAAGGGTCAGAGACGATTGAGGATGATATTTGAAGCTTGCAAGAGTTACCTCGTTGTCAGATTCAACATAGTCGGCATCCAGACGGGAGAAATAACAAGTGGGCGCTAAGCAGAACAGATGTTTTTTCCATTCCGACCACCATCGGACGAAAGGCTTGGTGTTGGCAGTGCAGGCATACACCTCGGTGGCAGCGCCTAGCAGGAGGGAGTCTGTCAAAGACCGCAGCCGATCATATTCCAGGGCGCTGTGACCGTCCCCGAGCCTGGAGTTTGTCGGTGAGAAAGCCGATCGAAGCTGCCAAGGCCGAGTTGACGGGAGCTGGTTGATGGGTGGTAGAACTCATACCGATGGTTGAGTTCGGCCTAGAGAAAAGCGGTTGGCAGCAGGCAAGGACTGATGGCCGATAGGAATAATGGTTTTAGATTGATCATCGTTAGAGCTTTGAGTGGATCAAAGTTGGAAGGCATCTCGAATGATGATGCATCATTGTAAGCAAACCAAAGAGTGCATCCCTGGTAAAGCCCATAATAAAACCCTTGAACCACTGACTAACTTCAGCAGGGGATATCTTGCCGCCGGAAAGGGCCGATGCAGCCTCGCCCATAGAGAATGCATCGGCGGTAATGGGTCTTGATCTCTGGTAATGCAGCTGGGAGGATTGCTTGAGGAGGGAAGTTTCGGATGCCTGGAGGTGTAAACCATTAAGCCAGAGCTGTACGAACCACCAAGACCCCCAATGTGGCCGACGGGCTGGCCGGCCGATAGCTTAGTTGCCACCTGATGAGCAGCTGTAGGTGGCGCCAAGGAGATAGTGCCTAACGGAATTTGTTTCCTATCGGCTAAGCACTCTGCTAGCATTGCATATTGGTCGTCGGCCGAGGGTTGCGCCACCAAGACGAACCGTTCCAGCCACAAGTTCAGAAAAGCGACGTGCTCCCGATCATCAACCGTCCAGTTCCTTTGTTGTGAAGAGATATATATACCTGGACCAGCCGCCGATGTTTTTTGTTTGGAGCCGGTGGGCAGGCTTGAAGCCGGAGTTTGAAGGGGTTGATGTAGCTTGTCGTGTCCAGGCAGGTGAGCATGGTCAGATCTAGCAGAGTGGGGGTCCATCGCCCCATGACCGAACAGAAAGGCATTGAGAGGCATCAGACCCAGAAAATACGAGCCGATGCGAGCAGAGATTCATTCCTTTCCATATCGGCCAAGGAGAGGTTGATGCAGTGGCCGATGTGAGATTCTTCCAATAGATCCTCTTTGCAGCCGATACTCTGATGTACCAATCTCTCCATCCGGGCAATTTGCTCTCCAGGACCTGAAGCTGTTGGTCCAGTCACTGACCAACATGGCCGAGTTCTTGAAGGGAGTGCGTTTGGGTTTTCGGCATGATGAAATCGGTGGGGATCTTCGCTGCCCATGGGCATGATAGAAAAAGCAGGGGTAATCGCAGCCGGAATCCAAGATCTGGGCTCTGAGATGCTAACGTAGACCAAGAACACGACGAAGAACAGGTGAAGAACATGGCAAATCGGGTTCGTACAAATGCAGATTGGGAAAAGTACGGGTGAGAAGAATTACCTCAGGGATTACAGATGCTGTTGCCATCGCGGAATAGGAGAGGTTGCAGGAGTCGACGGACGGAGAAGAGGTTGCAGTAATTCGTCTAGATTCGCTAGAGCTTGGTGAGGATGTGGAAGATGAAGCGGTGGTGCTCTGGTGATGGTGAACAGTATAAGAAAGAGGGGCAAGAAGAGAAGCGTTTTATAAAGGTATGACAGCCGAGCGGGAATTGAAGGCGTTGGCACTGGTTTCAAAACATTTATGGCAAGTGGGCTATCTTGGGCCACCTCGGTATGGGAGAATCTAGAGGCCCAAAGTTGGAAGAAATTTTCGGAATCCTATAGAAAGAACTCCGAAATTGGGGGGGCATTGTGTTAACGGCTACCGAAAATTTGGTAGGACCTGTATCAGATTCGGTAAGAGGACGGTTGCAGTCGTTATAATGGAAATTGATCCAGAGCAGACCGAGTCTGGAAGGAGCCGTGAGACCGCGCGTGGCAATTAATTACTATAGTTATTAGGAAATGGTTTACTCTTTTAGGAACTGCACCTCAGTGTCCGGTGCGTTCGTTAGCGGTTTTCTGTTATAGATAAGGAAATCATATATCGTGTCTATAGACTCATGTAACTCGGGGGTATATATGCGTATGCCGTTTGGGACCTTGTAATCATCAACGATCAATACAAAACTCGGGCGATCGCACCCCTTTGGACGGGATCCTGCTTCTTCGAGCCGGGCTGCATTCGGGTTAAGTCCGAACTCCTGCGAGAGGGTAAGTCTGTTCCGTTCCGACTACCAATCGGCTAGGATTTCTCGGGTTTAGGTCCGATATTCTAGTCGGTCATATGGGTAGTTCGGCTTACCACGATTAATTTTACTTTATCTATGCTGCATCAGTTCAGTTTGATCTATAGATTGATTAGGTATATCACATCACGTGTGCACAAACCGCTATCGACTTACCGGGAGGCGATTTATCTCGTCCGTGCTGCTCGGTTTAGGTCGACCTACTGAACTGCTAGTGCATAAGTCGATCCTGCTTGGGCGATGCGTATGTGCAGGGTTTTATCGGAGTGTTAGCCGGTAAGTTTTTTCATCACGTGATATATCTATCGGCTCATCGAGCATTGTTTATCGTATGGTCTGCTGGCTGCACGGTTAGGTCGATCTATCTAAGACTGACAATGATAGTTTACTCTTCATAGGCGATGGTGGTTGTGCGATGGTGTTATCGAGTGCTTAGCCGATAAGGTTACCTGTTAAGCGACTACATTATTTATGTTTTATCCTGTACGCGCTTTGTTAAGCAATCGGCCTAATTTACCAATTATTCATCATTTGCGTTATTCATATTTTTATTATTGTTCTTGGCCTGTATTATTGTCCCAATCGGTTAAGGATAGCCGATGGGTTTATTCTGCCGATCCAAGCAAAGTACAAGCAGTTCACCGGGCACGACCCAGGTATAGGGGCCCGGGCATGCGCCCGGGTAAGGCAAGTATATGGGCCGGATCGCGGACGAAGATTCAGGGAGCAAGGCCGGTGTCATACCCTTCATAACAACCCCAGTAACACTGATCATTGATCAGCTAGGAAATCTATTTGATTTATTTATGTATTATACTTGCTTATCTTTATCTAGCTTATAGCCGGTTTTTTGATATTCCTTCGATGATGGCTAGCATGATATTTTATTTAATTATTACTTATTGTTCCTTGTTTAGCGTCATCGGACTGAGCGATGTGTAGGTGCTAAGTGTGCATCGGCCATTCGGGCTGATGAAACGAGTCTAGATCGGCTTCCAGCCGATTGGCTTCATTGAATCTAACATTTTCTCCTTGTATTACAAGGGTCAAATTGACTGGCAAGCCTACGAACCTTCGAACCTTTAGGACCTGCAA